>VXAD01000993.1:0-68770 GCA_013399195.1 Dicrurus megarhynchus
GGAGGAGGAGGAGGCGGCGGGGCCCGACGTGCGGCGGGCGCCCGGCGGCAGAGCGGAGCGCAACGAGAAGCTGGCGCTGTACCTGGCCGAGGTGGAGAAGCAGGACAAGTACCTGCGGCAGAAGGGCCGGTTCCGCTTCCACATCATCCCCGACGGGAACTGCCTGTACCGCGCCGTCTGCAAGGCGGTGTACGGGGACCAGCGGCTGCACGGCGAGCTCCGCGAGCAGACCGTGCACTACATCGCCGACCACCTGGACCACTTCAACCCCATCATCGAGGGCGACGTGGGAGAGTTCCTCATCGGCGCCGCCCAGGACGGGGCCTGGGCCGGCTACCCGGAGCTGCTGGCCATGGGGCAGATGCTGAACGTGAACATCCACCTCACCACGGGCGGCCGGCCCGAGAGCCCCACCGTTTCCACCATGGTTCACTACCTGGGGCCCGAGGACCCGACACGGCCCAGTATCTGGCTGAGCTGGCTTAGCAATGGGCACTATGATGCTGTGCTGGACCGCATGTGCCCCAACCCAGAGTACGAGGCGTGGTGCAGACAGACTCAGGTACAGCGCAGACGGGATGAGGAGCTGGCCAAGTCCATGGCAGTGTCCTTGTCCAAGATGTACATTGAGCAGAACGCCTGCTCGTGAGACCGCCTGGGCTGCAGGCTGGGAGCTTTGCTGCAGGGACTGTCAGAGAGAAGGTGTGCTGGCTGTGATGGTGATGCCTTAATCCTTAATGAAGCAGCAGCACCCCAGACTGAGAAGGACTGTAGATTGTGGGGGATAAATACAGACATATTTGTAATATTCTGTTGTAAAAACTTAGCCTCGGGTTATTTGCAAGCAGATTTCTCTGTGTGTGTTTGTGTCTCCCCTCCCTACTGTCTATTTTCTATAAGAATGTATTTTTTGCACACTATTTTTAAACTGTTACCTCCATCTTCTGCATCTTACATTAGTATCTGGCTTTCAGCTGTACAGCCAAAAACGTTTGTAAACAGTTTTTGTAAATAAGGCTTATGATGTAACAGCTATTTTTTGCTGTGTTTTTTACCCATAAACCTTATATTTTTACCAAATGAGGTTGATGTCAAACTGACCCCCCTAGCTGATGAAACTATTGTGGGTATTTTCTTGCAAAATTAAAAGAATGGCTTTTGTAAAAGTGCAGCAAAGTAAGAACAGACTGCTTTTAGGAACAGTTGCTTTCTCTGCCTGGAGCACAGAACAGGTCCTTTGAGCCAGTTGAAATGCAGCTTACAGCTACACGTGAACAGTGCAGGGAGCAATTGACTCTTCTGTATTTAATTACTGTTTTGAGTAAACTGGCCTCTTGTTGCCTGGTTGGCTCACCCTCTGCTCCATTTATATTATTTATCTATAAAAACAGAACATTAACTTGCAATAGAATGTTGTGACTAGATAATAGTCTCCTGCTTTGGCAGTAATTGCCTTGGCTGCACCTCAGTGTTTGTGTTCTTGTTTCTGGGGTTTTGGTGTCTTTTGTGTAAGCCTTGCTTCTTTTTTTGGCACTGGTGTTTCACCAACGAATCATTATCTGATCACAACATTTTATTCACTTGACTTTATTTTCTAATCAAGAAATCAGGAATGGTATTCTACATTATGGTTTAAAAGAAAAAAATACTTAAATTGAGGTTTGTATGGTTTGCTGGGTCAAACATTTAAATGTTACCAATCTGAATTCTGTCTCTTCTACTTTCTGATTAACTTGTTAGATATATTTATTAAGTAATGCAGTTTGTACTTTTTTTATTTTGTAATATATTGTGATTTTTGGAATTTATACTGTATTTGTATAATAGGAATATTCACAGCTAAAATGGAATGAATAAAGAATATAATTTTACTTGTGCTCTTTTTTGCTATCCTGTGCATTCCTGGTGTGGGGAAGAATTGTGGGTGGGTTCACAGGACCTTTTGTTTAGCTTCTCTGCCTTCGTCTCCCCTATTACGATGTGGGAAGAAGGGGCATAGTACTTTACAAATGTGAACCACTGATAATTCTGGTGTCTGTCAATATGTGAAAGAAATGCAAGCATTGAGTATCTGTAATTATATTCTTACTGCAAGAGTTCTTAGTATATCTGTTTGCCAATGAGAAACAATTTTGTATATTCACATGCCTTAGAAGAGGTGTTCTCAAGCACAGTACGTGAGCTGGTGACACCAGGGTTGGTGGTGAGCCAGCTCTCTGCTGGACTGTGCACACTTGGGCTTGGACATTGGTCTTTGGGAGCCTCCATTCTGCAGTTAGCCCCAAACTTGCTTGTTGTTTGTTCTGTCACTGGTGATACCTTGGCACCCTCTTGTTACATGAATAGAAGTAATGTCGTAAGGAAATACTGCTTTTTTACTCCCCTCACAAGATGGAAATTCCTTGCAAGTTGTTAAAACGTGTTTACAAGTGTGCACGTGTGTTCACAAATCAGTCCCTGATCTCAGAACAGTAGAAGGCCCCATCCTTAAACAACAGAAGGGTACATGGTTAAAGTCAGGATTAAAAAGTAACTACATAGCTGAAATGCATCAGTCTTAATTGAGCACATGTGACAAAGAGCTGCAGGACTGATTTTGTATGTATTTGTTACTGGTTTATGTGGTACAAAGAGTAGATTTAAATACTATGTTTTTTTTCAAAATACTGGTAAATACAGTATTTTTGCCCATTTTCCTTACACACAGTTGTGCTTTTTCTTTGAAGTGCAAACAGTGGTGGAAAACCCCCAGTCTTTTTAGTCCACTACTGCTAAACCACTGAATCTTTGGAAAGCTGAGAGCAAGGCAAAGATGCAGTCGTGGATGTTTTCAGAAGGAACAGAGGTAGTTCATGGGGAAAATGGCTACTTCTGTGGCTCTAAACATGAAACTCTTGATACAGCATCAGTAACTACCAGTGATGTGTTGACTGATTAAAAACATTGTATCCAGGCTGCTTACTACATTTTGGGTTGGATATGATTAATTAATTCAAAGTTGTGAATATGTCAAACTTTCAAAAAAAACCCCAAACATACTTATTTTAGGTCTTCTAAAGTTACCATTTTCAGTTTTATCATGAATTGTGATCACAAATTTTGTTGTGTTTTGCAGCACAAGCCTTAGAAATGCTCAGTAAGCTAAGTGAAAAGGATTGGTACAGCATAGTGTTCACTTTGTGCGATAAAAATGATATTAAAATATCACAAAGTAGTGTTAAAAATGAACTGTTCAGGACCCTGGGATGGGTTCCCACGGGGTTCCTCAGCAGTTTATCTACTGCATGAGTCATAGGGGCATGCAAATAACTTCAAGGAATTTGAAAAAACTGGGTTACTTGTTGAACTAGATTGCAAAGACATTGAGGGTGTATTGCTGAAGCGTGTAACAAGGCACTTGTTTTTGCAGCTTGCATTACATACTGTGTCTAAAAAAATTACAAAAATGGCATTTCAGATGTTTTGGGCACATGGAAAGTGATTTTTTTTTTTTTTTAATAGCTGTGTTGTTTAAAGTTCTGCTGAGACACTGGGTTTAGATGCAAGCTAGTGGTGTCTTGCTTGAACAGGAGTAGAGACGGTTTAATGGAATAATTTTATGGAAGCAGGGATCCTAATGTGGACAGAACTTTACAAAACTGCTTGTAACATTGTCACTTGCCACCAGCAAAAGCAGAGGTAGATGCAAGTTTTCCCTTACTGTCCTCTGTTCCACAATTCTGGTAACAACGGAAGGACAAATACTGTCCTGGATCATAATTTCTGCACCTCATTATTTTAACCTTGGCTAATCACTTGCATAACCCAGGTAATCCTTAGACCTGTCTGGGGACTTTGGTCAACAGACTTTTTATTATTGACAGTAAGTCAGAAGAAGAGCTTGATTTTCAATATGCCACTGGTGTGGTTCTATAAGTCAGGTAGAAAATGCTTTAATTCCAAACTGAGCAAATGCGAACTTCGGTCTGTGAGAGCATAAACTTTGTGATGCCATCTTTGCCTGTATTTTATAACACAATTGTGAATTAGTTGACATGTCGGATGCTTCATTTCAGGAGTTCCTTAGGTTGCCAAGACGATGACATTCTGTCACTAAATGTGCGAGGGATATGTTAAAATTCTCATGTGTGTTGAACAGACTTTGTTACACGAAGCAAGGTTTACAAGAGCTGAATTGGTTTGCAATGAATGAATCCCAAAATAAGGGTGGTGGGCAAGTAGGAGAGGGAAGATTTATGTATCATTGTTTTCCATCTCAGTCATGGGCTTGCTCTTCAGAAAGGGATGACACTTTGTGCTTAGCAACTTTCTTAGGACACACAGAAGTTGTCTAATGCCAGCTACAGGGTTTTATCTGTCCTGTTGTATTTGGCTGGTACATTACATGTGTGCAAAATAAATCTGTTACATTAATTCCACTTGTAAATAAAGGTGTATTTCAGTACTCCTTATACATGTACAAAATCACCTGAATACAAGTACTTCTTCTGTCCGCTTTTGCTTTTATGATGTTGGAATTGGTTGATAGGATTTTTGAGGATAAAATTTGAATTTTGTTTTAACGATTTGTCAGTGTGCTCATGCATAGATTCTAAATCCGAGCAGAAAATGATGACAGGTATTTCACAACAGAGACAAGTACCTGTCATTACCTGTTTTTTGCCTATAATTTGCTTAAACTCTTTTATAATTATCTAGCAGTTTATTGATATGCCATGATAAGTGTTCCTAGGATGTTGGTGCAAAATGGTGTGAAATGAAAAAATTCCTGAGCCTCAGTGTTAAAAAGATTGTCCCATTTCAGAATTGCATGGTTGTGTGAAAATATGCAGCATGCAGTGAGATGGTGAGTAACTGTTTGAAAGGACATCACCTCTGCCAAATGCAATTGTGTAGTCATCAGAACTTTTCAAAAGAAGCAGAAAAATTTAAACTTTGAATTTTTACTAACATACAGGCTGATTTGTAACATGTACGTGTGTGCTTCAGTTGAAAAAAAGTGGCTTTCATATTTCCTGTTCAGTTCTAATTTATAATCTTTTTTATAGCAAGTTTATAGTATTAATGGATAAAAAGATACAGCAATGCAGTAATATATTGTAGTTCAGCCATTTTTTTCTGGAGTTAGTATTTAAAATCTGTTTATACAAGGAAACCCATACATGGTATTCAGACTGCAAATGAATGGAAATAAACCACTGTCAAGTTCCAGGTTTCTGTGGCATGAGTGGTTATTATTCCATCTTCTCATAAATTTGTCCTAATTACTGAGTAAGATCAGGCTTCTCTGGAGAAAAGGTGGGTGTGCAGTTGTAGCAGCATGATGCATGTACACATAGATGACTAGAACTCATCTTTCTTGTGTGATCTTAAAAAATGGCATTTCCTGCGTTTTTAGGGTGCATTTTTAAACCATTATGCTTTTAATCCTTATTTTACTTCATAGGTTTTTACTGGAAGTTGTAGAAAAAAACCTACTGAGTTCTTCTTACGAGGCATGGTTGATAGTGTTTGAACCTTCAGCACTGTAGCACAGTTAAGCTGTGTACAGCGTGGCACCTGCAGGGAGGAAGACAATTGTAGGAGGAGAGTTGGAACTGGGATCTGGTTGGGAAGGGGCCCAGGTCACCTTCTATCCTTTCATCTCCCTTGTTCACCCATGTCCCTAGCAGGGTGACCCTGACTCGCTGTGCCCTTGGTCTGGTGACAGCTTCAGGATCACTGCTGCTGCTCCTCCTTGGGGTCTGTGGAGTTCTTGTACTGCCAAGCTTTTGGGGGCTGCGAATGAAGGAAGGGGTGCAACACTCATTAAAAAATGGGAAGGATTTCATAGACAAAGACATGGCGTTTTTCTTGCCTGTGAACTTCTGTTACTGAATTTCAAATACATAAAGCATGGTTGAACATCAAAATGGTTTGCAATGATCAATGTAATTTTAAAAATCACATAAAGCATGTTAACAGATTTTTGAGACTCAAATAATGCTGGAATACCTTTTTTAAAAAAATAATCCATAATTACATTAGCAAAACCGTATTATTTTCACAGGTACAAGGATCCAGCATTTTTCCTGCAAAAACCTTCTATTTTTGCTGACTGCAAAACTTCATTTTCCAGCTGTTTAACTAACCAACATTTCTGGGCAAGAAAATAATGATTTCAGATCTCTTAGTGGGATTTGGAATTTGGTAAACTCTGTCAATTTAACCCAATATCACTAAGGGCAATATTTCTTCCCATTGCTGATGCTGTACTCAAGTTTAGATGTCTGCTTTTAGGAATAACATGATCTTTTGAACTCCAACTGAGCTTCTTTTTATATCTTTTAGGGAGAGCCTGGGGTCAAAATGTACTCCCTTTGTAAATAAACAAACCAGTATGTTTTATATCTAAATTGCCTGTCTTCCATATGACTTAAAGATTGAGATATGACCAAGCAATTAAGCAGCTAACTAACGTGTTTATACAATTTGTTTGCTTTCCTGACAAAGTTCGGCTCCACTGGATTGGGTTACTCACAGGGACTGACCTTGTCTTTTGTGGTTTAAGGTAGGAGCAATGATAAAATTATTGTCTCAATAATTACTAACACAATTCCTATTACTTCTGCAAACTCTATCTGCAATTTTAAAATTTCTTTTCGTGGTAATTTTTGTTGATTGTCAATCATATGCCTATTCAGGATTAACCTTAGAAAGTAGTTATGCTGTAAACCCAAACCTAATTAAATAGGACATTTGAGTGAGTTTAGGAGTTGACAGCTGTTTTGCTGTTTATGTATAATCAAGAGAAAGGTGGTGCCCAAAATTAAGTGGTTGTGAAAGGACTTCTTTTGCTCTGAAAGATGGTTATGTCAGCTTATAGATCAGTATTGTGACTGCTGATGCAAAAGCTTTAATGCACTTGAATTTTTTTTTCTTAATGAAGTAATAATGTTCTCACAACAAGTTATGTTTTTGCTACACTCAGGATGGAGACACAAGAGAGCAATACTGGTAGATTAAAAAGAAAATAATGTTTTGCTTTTAGAAGTAATTGCTTTATTTTTTTCATTTATCTCCCACCATTGTAATAGCCAGTGAAAGAGAGCTTTGGCTTTAGGTAAGGAATGTTTGTGCATGTGGCCTGTGTTCTTCCTGAACTGATAAGTTGAATACACGTAGAATAAGTTTTTTTACTTCAGATTTATACCCATGAAAGTGGTGAATAAACTGTTGGCTAAAAAACTACCTGTTACGCTGCAGAGCATTTGGCACAGCAAAGCTGCAGTCCCACTGAGACTTGGATGGGAAGCAGCATTGGAACAGCACAGGCTTTACAGGCGTTTGAAAACTTAATCTCCATTTATTTATTTTGCTTTTAGTTTTTAAATTTTTTTGCATGCACTTTATCTTACTTATCAGGAAGTAAATATTTATGGATGTTTTGTCTATTAGGTAGCTGTCCTTTTGGATATACTCATGATAATTCATGTGAACCATTCACGTGAATGTGATTCCTGGTAGATTTCCATTTTCAGTTAATATTTTACAGCAGTTGCCCTGAAGAGGCTATGTAACATCTAAAACTGCTAGAAATTATACCAAACAGTAAAAAATTCAGTTATTTGGTAGCATTTATGTAATCAGATTCTTTCTCTTGTCTCGCTCTGGCCACAGACAAACATGTTCCAAAATGGATAAATAAGACAACACTGGGCTCTGTTAGGTAAATTAAAGAAGCTTTTGCAGAGAAATAGTAACTGTGGAAAAGCTTCACCAAATATGTTATTGCAAAGGGGGCTGTTGGGATACTGCAGTACATATGTTCTTCAAAATACTTTATTGTCACACTGAAGTTGTGACAATTTCAAATAAGGAAAACATAAAAAAACCCCAAACAAAAATGGAAAACAAAACCCCAAAAGAATGTAAACTTTTACAACCAAAACCCCAAGGGGAGGTGCTCTGAATAGGCTGTGTGTGTGAGGAACCATTGTCACAGAGACAGGTTATATAACATGAACCTTGGCAGTGGCCTCAGCTCTAATATCTACAGGAAATCATTCTGCCAGCCAGGCTTCTACCCTGGGAGACCAAATAGGTAATAGGAGATGCTCTACTTCAGTCAAGGGATTGAGTTAATCTCTGCTAAGACTTTTGGTGCTTCCTCAAGCCTTTGAGCTTTATCTCTGCTCTCTGGATTAAGCTCTTGCCAGCCAGCAGCTGTATCATTTCTCTTTGGGTCACTTGATATCGATAGACGAGGCAGACAAGAGGCAGGTACTGTCTGTGTAGAGAAACCTGTGCTCCGGCATATCTCACTGGTGCCTTATATCACTCCTGTCTAGTATGAAGTGTGAGGAAAAAGATATCGTACACCACTGGAACATGGAATCAGTTCTATCTCTCTGTTCACTCAGAAGTTCTCAAAGAAAAAAGTACAAATCTCTGCCAAGTCAGTTATACTTACTTTTTAATTTGTTTATTTTTTCTATGAACTATAAATATACCACAAGGAGTTTATAACTAGCCACTGAGGCATTTTACAGCTCTAAAAATGCTACAGACATTTGGTCACATGAAAATCTTTAGTGGGATGCCACAGGTTTTCTACCAAATTCAGTTCTGGATTCAGATTTATCTTCTGCTCGAATATTTATTTCAGTCTGTTTACTATCACCATTATGTACTTAATCCCCTCATAAACTTTGAGTGTTTATTCCCATAGCATAGGGAGAAAATATGGGGAATTGTTTCCAGTGTTAAAGCTAAAAAGGAAAGGAGGGTAGCACCTTATGGTAGGGAATGTTCCATGACTGCTTAAAACCAAGATAAAAACATCTGAAATTTGGTCTTGACATGGACATATTAACTTCCTTTTTTTAATTTTTTTTTTTTAAGGGAATCTGTCATTTAAGTCCAGGCCTTGTGTATAGAGTGGGTTTTTTTGCATACAGATATCTGTAGGGATTGTGGATGGGAAAGATAAAAATTCAATAAAGTAAATAGACGAAACTGTTTTGTATACACACCTGAAAGGTTAGGAATGGATTTCTGGTCTCTCACTACTGAAAGGACTAACACTTGGAAAAAATAGTTTCAGACTGAAAGCCTTCTTTAGAGAGCCTTATTCTGGTTAAATATTTCTTGTATAGAGTACATGCTAATGCATTTGCTCAACGTGCTGAAGAGAGGGCCAACAAACATGTGCCAACAAAAGTGGAAGCGATGTGTCTGTCTCTGAGATGAAAGTGCAGCATGTGAGGTAGCTTTGCTTTCCATTGGCCTGACCCATGGGTTTTATATCTCACTTACAACTTTGCCTTTGTTTCATTGGCATAAAAAATGCATTTTGTATGTTTTTGCAACACATTTCCCACCTAGAGATTAAATATGAAGAGAGATCTTGTTTCCTAGGAGTCAAGTCCAAAATATATGTTAGAAATTTTCATTTGATAAAACATGATTTATGTGTTGTTTTCAATTTCACAACCTTTATGGTGTAATTCAAGCACAGAGCTGTGAAAAGTATGTTTGTAAAGGAGTAACAATTTCACCTTTATAGGCTTTTAAAGTAAGTGTTTACAGCTGGGTTAAGTTTGATAAATAGTAAGGGAATTCTGAATGGGAAATATGTGAGTAGGATGTTATAAAAATATGAAATTTTTTGTTCTCATATGCTTTATTGTAGATTTCCAGATTTAATTTCTTTGGGGGAAAAAATAATTGAGAATGGAGCTTATTTGAGCTCTTTGCTGCTGTGCTGCTGGGCAAGCTCATCCCAGCAAAACCCTGAACCTTGTCACCTTCCTGAAAGATCATCCCTTGCCTCTAGTTATTGCTGATGAGGAATTAAATGCAGAGTCTGTTCACACAGATTCCTGAAAGAAAATCTTTGAAAGGGAGAATGTAATAGCTACAGCTGGTTGGAAGGTCGATCATCACCTGTACAATGTTTGAAATGCCATTTTTGACTTGTCTTCCTTCTATGCTGCCCAGTGGGATGAAGAAAGAAAATTACTGTGCTAGTCCTTTGGGGAATGTTTGCTCTGCAGAACACAGTGCTGTGCAGAGATGCTGTCGAGCTCAGCAGGGGCAGCAGCATCACAGAATGGTGCTCCTTAGGTAGAAGGAAAAGGCAGGTCTCTGAAGCAGGTGAGTAGCATCCTGAGTCCCAGGGCTGTTTTGCTGTCTCCCCAGTGCATGCACAGGGTCCTGGGCACTCTGACAAGGTTCATTGTCAACACTTAGGAACATAGGTCAGTTTTTAGGGATTTAACTCTATAGACTTGGTTTGAAGGTATTCCTCTGTGCATAGCTGCCATGCAACAATATTGCAATATCGAGCTGCAATAATTGTATGAGGAGAATGTAGCCCCGGGAGAGAGTTAAAGATACTATATTACATATAAAACTTCCATATATAACCAAATTACTTTTCAATAGGAAGCCATGGTGACTACAAGCAGGAAAATATTATAGCAGTTGTAAATAACATAAACCACTTCTCAGCAGTTCTGGTGGAGATGAGAGGGAATTACATAACAGCTGCTTTCCAGCCCCAAGCTAATATGACTTGCCCGCTTTGCCAGTTCTTGGGACTCAAAGATCTGAATCGTCACCTCCCACCTACACTACAACTGCTGAGCTCAGAAGGATGGTTTAAAATAATGGATGTTCTACAGTCATATTTCTGTGAAACACGCAAACTTGGTTCTGTTGGGGTGTTGGGGTTTTTTTGGGTGGTTCCCTCCTGCCCCCTTTCCCCCTGAAGGTTTAGGAGGAATTTGACTGTTCTCAAAATCACGTGTAAACTCTAAGGTCAAAATGCAGCCCTAATGCACATGCAAAAAATGGTTTTTTTTCTCTGGCTATTTGAAAAGTGTGACTTTCACTCCCCATTATTATGAGAATATTTCATTATTATGAGAACATTTCACTCCCCAAAATTATGAGAAGCAGTCCCAGGCAGGGCTGTCACTGTCCCACCAGGATTCCCACCTCTCTCTGCTGCATTAGCTTTAACTTTGCTCTTACTGTCTGTACTGCTTCTGGCTGGGGTAGAGTTAATTTTGTTCACAGTGACTAATATGGGGCTGTGTTTTAGGTTTGTACTGAAAACAGTGTTGATAATATAGAGATATTTGTTACTGGACAGCAGTGCTTGCGCAGCGTCAAGGCCTTTTGTACTTTTTGTACTGCCACGCCTGGGAGGGGGCTGGGGGTGCTTGGGAAGATGGGAGGAGACACAGCCAGGACAGGTGACCCCAACTGACCACAGGAATATCCCATACTATAGAACATCATGCTCAGTATATAAAGTGGGGGGAAGAAGGACAAAGGGGAGATGTTTGGAGTGATGGTGTTTGTCTTCCCAAGTCACCGTTACATGTGATGGGGCCCTGATCTCCTGGAGATGGCTGAACACACCTACCTGCCCATGGGAAGCAGTGAATTAATTCCCTGTTTTGCTTTGCTTGCATGTACGGCTTCTGCTTTTCCTATAAAACTGTCTTTATCTCAACCCACAAGTTTTCTCACTTTTACTCTTCCGATTCTCTCCCACATCCTGCTGGTGGGGGAGTGAGCAAATGGCTGCGTGGTACTTAGTTGCTGGCTGGTGTTAAACCACAACACCCTCTCAGCTCCTTCTCCCTGTCCTTCTGCCAACCTGTCATCGTCCTCTGATCCCAATGCCTCTTCCCTCTCCCTTGCAGCATGCATCACTCCCAGTGGCAATTACCACATTTCACAGCATGTGTCCCAGTCATGTTGGATCTAAAGCCCCTAAGTCACAGAGTGACTGCTGTTTTTCAAGAGGACATAGCAACACTTCTTGTTAATGGGAAGCCTTGTTTTTACTGGTGATATCCTAGTAGGAACTAGATTCCTTATTAATGATGGGGTCTAGTGGTCACTTGGATTAAAGTTGTCTTCCTCTTGTTTTCATGAGCAGGTTAAACAAATGACGAGTTTGAATGCAATCACAAACCTTCATAGCATTACAAATCCCAGTGCTGTTGGCAGAAAGGCCGTAGTGTAAGGCAGGGAGTAGGTAGAGCAGAGGAGCTGCTGTGGCAGGGCTGGTTCTGCACAGGCCTGGCAAAGCTCAGCTCTGTCCTGACTCAGGGCCAAGGAGGCTTAGGCAGCAGCACAAAGGTCTGATGACTTTTTTATTATTTTAAGACCTGTTTTTTGTAAAACTCTACAGTTCTAAATTACTTCAGTTCATTGCATAGTTGCTGGTAACTGCCAAAAGCTGTAACAAAGGTGATTTTAGCATCATGTTCTGCTTTGCTTGCGTTGCCAGAGAGATCAGAGCTGTAGACACTGCAGACAAATCAGCCCACCAGCTATCCTGATGGTCCAGAGCCTGTAGCTTGATCTGAAAGGAGGTGAGTGAGACACCCGAGTGAATTGAGCAGTTGGTGAGCTTACTTGTGTCTTAGTTATTGCTCCCTGGAAACATGAGGTCTGACAGGCTGTGATGCCTCTCCACCCTTTGGAAATGTGGCATTTTGCGAGATACATATTATTTTATGGTTTTGAAAAGCTGTGTTACACTGAAAATTCTTCTTCACTTGAATAATTTTGTAGACTACATGGCACCCTATAAAATTTTCATCCTGACTGGGAACTGTAACTTAAGATTCCTGCAGTATCACAGCTTTATGCACAGCTTCATCAGTGGCTCATGGCTGTGACAGTCATGCAACTGCTCTTGCTCAATTAATGCATATCAGAGAAGCAAGCAACAACTTTCTCACAGAATTAGATTACATGAGGTGAGAACCTCATCAAGTGCAACAAGGCCATGTGCAAGGTCCTGCACCTGGGTCGGAGCAATCCCAAGCACAAACACAGGCTGGACAAAGCAGCCCTGGGAAGGATTTGGGGGTGTTGGTGGGTAAGAGGCTGGACATGAGACAGCAACGGGCACTCGCAGCCCAGAAAGCCATATGAGTCCTGGGCTGAATCAAAAGGACCTGCATGGCTAGCAGGTGGGGGGAGGGGGTTCTGCCCCTCTATTCTGCTCTCATGAGACCCCATCTCAGGTACTGCCTCCAGCTCTGGGGTCCCCAACATAAGAAGGATGTGTGCCTGCTGGAACAAATCTGGAAGATGGTGACAAAGGTGATCAGTGGGCTGGAATAGTTCCCATATGAGGGCAGGCTGAGAGAGTTGGGGCTGTTCAGTCTGGACAAGAGAAGGCTCCTGGGAGATTGTATAGCAGCCTCCCAGTACCTAAAGGGGGCCCACAAGAAAGATGAAGAACAACTTTTTACAAGGGCATGTAGTGACAGGGCAAGGGGCAATGGCTTGAAACTGAGAATAGGTTTAGATTAAATACAAGGAATAAATTCTTATGAGGGTGGTGAGACATTGGAACAGGTTGCCCAGAGAAGTTGTGGATGCCCCATCCCTGCAAGGCCAGGCTGGATGGGTCTTTGAGAAACCTGGTCTAGTGGAAGGTGTCCTTGCCCTTGGGGATGGGAGCTTTGGAACTAGGTGATCTTTAAGATTCCTTCCAGCCCAAATCATTCTATGAGTCTATGATTCTATGAGTTACAACTAACAGGCTTTATAAACAGCAGAAAGTACAATAGAGTTGCCATGAGTCATGGTAGATATGATACATGCACTTTATTTTCCCTTATTTTTCTGTGCTTGTAAATTGCTAACTCATGATAGATGCGAATGAAACATTTGGCATTTCTAGTTTTTCATTCTGTTAGGTTCCTTTTGCTGTTTTCCTTTAGGCTGTAACCCTTTTCTGTCAAACTTGCTTTGCATTTGTTTTTGAGTAGATACTTATGCATTTGTCTATTTACATACTAAAATATAGCATTCATTTTCAACAATTTAGTAACAGAGAAATATAGCATTTACTCATAGATCTTTGCAGATTAAAGAGAAAACATACAGAACAGATCCAGTTACTAACTGGATGATGAAAACACTTTATAAAAGCCAAAAGAAGTATATTATGTTCATACATGTAACAAATAAAATGCCTTAATGAATATAATACCATAACAATAATCTTGCATTTGAACTGAATGGTGTCTTTAACTCAATTTACATTAAAATTAATTAATATAATTATCATTAAACCCACATTTGTTTCAGTGAAGTTGTTTCAGTGAAGTTCTCAACTTTCAAAAAGACAGAGACTTGCCATCCATTTCTGGTAGGGCCAGTAATGCTGTTTGCACTTTGGCCAAGGCATTAAAATGTGCCAGCTCTTTGATTAATAATAATTTTCAAAATAAATTCCCTCCTCTCAGGCTATTTCATGTCACTGATTTGTTTTCCTTTGCTGTATGAAAGATTCTATCTCCCAAATATTATTACAGATAGAAACATGTTCACAAAGGTTTTTGTCCCCAAACTTGTGTTGTTTATTGTAGCATCTCTTTAATGCCTCTGAAAAATACAAGATTAAACCCCCTCAATATGTTAGATTCCACTGACAGATGAGATTGACTCTCTTTTATGTCATGTGACTGTGTAAACAATTTTGTAGGAAAACAGCAGTACCATCATATGTTGTTCTCTCAAGCAGTAGGTGCATAATCTTCAACACAAATACCTTTAAAAATAGAAAGGGTGAGTTGTTCTGTGTACCTGTGACTTTTAGTTCTACCAGTACTGATATATACCAAAATACTGTGCTGCTGTGCTATTTCAACCCTGTGGAAAAATTGGTCCCCTGTAAATAAGTGTCACGCATAGGGCTGCGTATCACTGTAATAACAATTCCTGCTTAATTCTCTCATATTCAGAACTCCTGTTCCTTACAGTGCTGAACCTGTAAATAAATGAATCAGACACCTAAATAATGGGAACGAGAATAATAGTTATTTTGTTCGTGAAGTGTCTTGTGTTTCATTACTCTTTGGAGCTCCTCACGGGTAGTCAAGCAGAACTGCAGCTCAATCCTAGCAGCCAGTGTGAGCTAAGTGTGCTTTTGGCTAATCTTTGTTACCTTCCGTGTTTGTGGCCTTCAGTTAGTATGCCACAAAAGTCCACAGTCTTAGACACCATCTTCATTTGTTACATATGTCACTACAAACAGATGCTTATGATAGAGGAATTCAGTAGCTTCTTAAAGTGATTAAGAGATTACATTACAGTTTGAGGGGAGCATTATTAAAGGATTAGAAACCTCTCTTAACAGCTAAAAGCACAAGCAGTCTAAGGTGTTACATTGCTTGATTTGCAAAGATATAGGTATGTGGGTGTGCACTTTCTAACTTTATGCGTAGATGTGGTTTTGGTTGATGTGGAAAGCATTATTGGTGCCAGAATTCCTAAGCACACCCAGAACATGTATTATAAACACCCTGAGAGCACCTACTATTACTGCTGTAGAGGGGGAGAATCAAAGTTTGGATTTACAACACCGAAAAAACCATTAATGTGGTGATTTTTACGTACAGCGTTAATTTCCACAAAAGTTGGAATTTACATGGAAAACATTTTTGAAGTTATTTTCAATCATACGGTAATTAAAGAAGGCAATAGACTTTTACTGAGCAGTGTGCTTTTAATGCCATATGTATGGTATGGCTCTTAAAGGTCATGGATTTGCTCAAAGCTATATGAAAGTGTGCTTCTTGTAATGTTTGTGTTGTAAAAATGACATTGTAATGTAAAACTGGTAATGTTTTTAAACTTCTCATTCATTTAGTTAAGACCAAGCAATTCCATCCTCTTGTGATGGATAAATGTGTTTGGATAATGGCAATCAGTGTGGCAGTGCCTGCAAAATAGTTACTGCAACAGCGATCACTTCAAGGAAACCTAGCAGGTTTGCAGGAAACAGCTGAGCCCTTGGACCCAAGTGAGTGGTATCTGAGCTTAACTTTTTCAATATTCAGTACTACAATGTAAAAATGTTTTATCCCAGTAACAACACTCCCTTGAAATGATTGTATTTTTCAGAGCTATGAATTCAATACCAAACTATACCCCTAATAATAACATTCTTGGTAGCTTGGAATCTGTTCAGAAAGTAATTTAAGTTTTATAACCTATATCAGAAAAAAATCCATTCCAGGATTTTTTCCAGTCCTTCCAAGAATTGCCTTTTCAGCTTCAAACATCCCTGTGTCACTTAATTTGCCGTTAGGAAAAAAAGAAACATCTGCAGGGAACAGATCCAGTTGTGCCTCAGCAGCAAAGAAAATAGCACACAGGTGTGACAGTCCGGATCCTGTGCTTACATTCTTCAGGGGAACATAGGAGTAGCTTTATTGATTCAGAGGGGTCAGCAGCACCCAGTCTTCTCTTTCCTGTATTAACTATAAGTAGACACCTGGATGGAGGACTAAGGACAGGCCAAGCACATGTGATATTCCCCCCTAAAATTTTCCCTACACATGGTTGCTCACAGCTAAGGGGATTGTCTATTGGGTTGGTCTGTTTTGTAACCCTTTCTCTTGCAAGGTGTCCCAAGCAATGGGCAGTCTCCCATGAGTTCCCTTGCATCTACAGCTTCCTTTGGCTGTGCAGAGCACCCTTCCATGCCTTGCATCTCACCCCACACACCATGTGCACAGGGAAACTGCACAGATTAAGCAGCATCACTCCTGCACTCAGGCAGGAATTCCTGGCTGTCTGCTACCAGCATTTCTCACCATCAGCTACTGCCCTCTCAGACCTCTCAGTCCCGAGCAAGAAAACCTGTTAAAAAGATGAAGCTGAACCTTCAGCAGAACTACAACTGTCAGTGTAAATAGAGAAAAAGGCTTTCCATCAAGTAATGACTTGGAGTTCCTGTTTCCCTGTAGGAGATAAACATCTCACCTTCTGGCCTCATTAGCACTGTCCTGGAGACTCCAGTTACCTTTTCTCTCAGATGATTAGCATACCAGACTAAAATCGCAGGGATTTCTTCAACTTGCATTCAGCTTTGAATATCAGTGCCCTGTTTGAAGAAAGGATTGACTGTCTGCAGGCTTTTTTTTCTCTTTGTACCGGTTGGTCTATCAAAGACCTTCCTCTTCCCACAAACTCTCCCTTTCTTGTGCCATTGAACGTTCATGGTGGTCACGGTTACTGCGGAGAAAATGGCTATTGAAGGAATGGTATAGTTTGAATTACTGCTCACTGTGTTTCATTTTCAGGTTGCATTTAGTGTCAGTAACAAAGACTTAAGATTTCCTAGCACTGAATCTTGAGGACAGCGGAAGTCAGGGCTGCGAGGTTAGGATAACTGGGTAAGTAGGCCAATAAGTAATTATGGTAAGAAGGTTAGGATAATTAGTAGCAGCAATAAATGGCCAAAGTTATCCTGCTTGAGTTCTCTGTTCTATATTTTGTCAGTGATCACTTTCTTAGGACAAATGATGAGAAGCAGTAATACCTTGTTAAATACTGTTGCAATCATAGAAGTTAAAATTAAATGATAGCAATGGGGAGGAATCACTGTTTTTTGATGTGAAAAGGATGAAGTAACTGGTGTTAGTAAAGTGGAATATTATACAGTGAGTGATACTGATACAGTGAGTGAGCATTGAAAGCCCAAAACTGAAATTAATCAAATGGAAATATATGAAAAGCTTAACCAGCAATACATTCAAGGTGAAACATCCTGCAGCTGACTTGACTAAAAAGGGATTTTAAAGAAAAAGACATAGTTAGCAGTTTAGTGCATATATAATTTATACTTGCACACAGACTGTGCTCAGCACTGGAGAAATTCCAGGTGAAATGTAGTTCTTGGCTTTCTTTCAATGTCTTTTTTTCTACTATTTCTAGGATTTATATCTTTTGTGCTTGGGCTTTTCACTCCATCTCCTCCTAGTATTGAAGCCTGGGTGACTTTGTGTCTAGGTCAGCCTATGTAGAATAGCCTATCTGCTTCCAAGTAGGATGCAAGTCAGTCATCCATAGGCTAATAATTCTCCTGAATCTTTCTTGTACTTTGTCTCAAAGTGGAAGATGTTCTTCTGTAAGTGTCACTGTTTCCTGGTGGAGCATGTAAATGCAAAGAACCACAGACGTGGGTTGAAAGTGTACTGACAATTACAAAAAAGGGCACAGCTTGGCGTGAAGGGAACCACCAAAGAACACATCACAGCTGTATTTTCTGCTTTCTTGCTATTGCTGATATTTTCTTTTTCTGACCACATTATGCTAGAAATTAAAGTCAGAAGTGTCAGTAAAAAAGGCTGTATCCTTGTCCCTGAGATTCCTGCCTGAAGAACTTAGAGCTTGAATATTAGTCTCAGAGCTGGCTGATGTATGCCAGCTTTTGTGTTGATCTCTGTTCATCATGTATCAACTTCTCTTCCTGCTGCCCTAATTGGATTGTGAAGGGGTCCTTTGATTTTAAATTATCGAGCTATGGAATGCTGCATGTCTACATCTGATCTTGTTAACAGCTTCTGAGGTTTCCTAGAACCATAAAAGGTGTTGGTCTTCAACCTGAAAACCAAAACTGCATATGCTGGCTTGATTTCATTGGAAGGTTCCTCTTCTTCTTTTTTTTCCTCCTTTTCATAAACCAGAAACTGTGGGGTTCATCCAGTTCTCAAAGGGATAATATTTCCAAGTAAAAAAAAATATTCAAACCACTGGTCTTCCTTTTATTTTGCAAGTGTATCTTTCTCTTTGAGAAGATAAATACAAACTCTGGAGGGTTGATCAGGACCTACAGGGAAGGTGTATGCCTAAACATGACCTCAAATAAATTGGTGGTTTACATGCCTATACATATTATGTATAGTAGTAACATACAGGAGCCCTGCAAAGACTGTTTTAAGCACTCTATAAATGGATAAACAAGTCCATTCTGTCTGTCAGAAAGCTTGCAAAAATGCAAAATAAGTTGTTGCAGATGAATAAAGTAAGCTAGATGTTTTTTCCATATTCTGAGAAGATCAGAATTATGAATTGAGTAGTTCAGTCAAAGTACCAGGTTGCTGCTTGGGGGTACACTTTATAGTTAATGTTGTGGCATCCGTCCTTTTGAAACCAAAGCATTTAAGTAATGCATACACACAGACATATGCATAAACAGTCAGTTTATTATCATAGGTCAAAATACATTTGTGACAGTAATTACAGGTTCAGAAATAACATCGCATTTCTTTAACTTAGTGGAGCCATGAGCGAAATGAGATACAAGCTTTATATGATATTTCTTTTCAGCAGAGCTGACATTTTTCTAAAATTTCATCTTAAAAATTCTTCATGTCTGCTATTTTGTCATGAATTGAAATGTATCCTGCATGACTAGTAAGGCATGTTTCACCTGAATTTTTCATACCCTATGGAGTATAAAGGATTCAGCAATGGAAAGTATTTTACCCAGCTAACCATTGCCTCTGAGGTTATGCAAGAGGCTGGTATGTTTCCAGCTAGGCTTGTAAGTTTGCAACATGAACTCCAAGTGCATCGAGTTGGGGTGGGCTTGAGGCTTCCATCTCCTTTGTCCTCGGTTCAGAAGTTGGGGTTGGGGCCTTTTGCTTCTCTGCTGAAAGATTCTCTTATGCTTCCTTTTAGAACTTTCAGAGGAAAAAAATATTTTAAAGGAAATTTTTTCTTCCTTTAAAAGAAACGGTAAGGAAGTTATATTTGTTAAATGCTATCACTCCTTTATGTGAAAAGTAAGAAGCATGGTGGTCATTTTGAACAGACTAGATGAGGTTTTCAAGAGGATTTGAGGCAGCTAGGAAGGTAAGGTAATTAATAAACCTAAGTACTGGTGGTGTTGCTTGGACAGACTCTGCTTCTTACTAGGTGGCTCTGCGTATCACTATGGAAATAAAGTGTTATCATGGCAGTTGTTTACTCTTTGGATGACTCCTCTAGCAGTGACTTGTAATCTCTAAGTAGTGCAATGCTTCACTCTAACAGAAGCGAAGCACACAGGGCAAAGCAGTGTGTGATTTTCTTCCATCACACAGTGAGGAAGTCCAGACTCATTTAGATTGTCATTCTTTTCTCTTGCAAAATACATTTTTTAAATCTTTATCTCTCTGAATTGAGAAATGACACCTATCAGCTCTAATTCTTCCCTAATGTAATATCAGCTTTATATTTTCCAAGCAGGGGGTTGCAAACAGTTCAAGTGCCTGGAACAGCTGCAGAAGTGCAACCACAGTGGCTCTGAGCAGGGCAGTGGGAAAGGGATGGATTCTCCAGGTCCAATGCCCGGTGCAGTCATCCAAATTCTACTGAACACCAACCTGGGTGACCGTGGACAGTGCAAAGTGTTTGGGAGGAGTAGCTGGGCATGGCATCCCCCTGTTTGGCTGCCCCTTACATAGCAGGCAGACAGTCAATACAAGCACAAGCTGAGGTGAGGGAAAGGAAAGAAAGAAGAGCAGCAGCAAAGTCAGGAAAACAATACAGCCTCTTCTCTCCTTTTGCTGCTCTCTTCTGCCTCTGTGATTGACATTGCTCCTGGGAAATCCTTGACTGACTGAAGCCATATGTTGGACCGAGCAGATCAGCCACATCCAGCAGCTGGCCACTGTGCAATGAGGATGCAATAGTAACTGATTTGTGAATTAAACTTGCTTCTTTTCAAGTTTTTTCTTAATGTTGCCAGAAGGGAATGAATCATATTTACCATCCAAAAAGAGTTGGATATAAGCTAACCATAAAAAAATAATAGTTTCATTATTTTCTTTATTGCACTTACATATCAAGGGAGGCTAATCCTGATGGGATAAGTGAGTTTGTGTCATGTCTGTTCAATTTAGAGGGCTCTGAATTGAAGCCTGCACATATTTGCAGACTGAACAAGGATGAAATGCTAATCTGGTAATAAAGCCTCTTATTCTAATGTGCACACAAGAGTCGTAGTAAAGGTCTGACTACAGAAAGGAAAAATATTAAGGTAATGTATGATTTAAAATAAAGGAGCAGGTTGTTGTATTTAGTGGATTTTGAACAGGAAACAGAAAATACACAAAGCTTATTGTATTTGAATCTTAATTTGAAAGAGAATGGTTTCAGGTTGTTCTCTTCAACATGATCAAGTGTATTTCAATATTTGGTCATCACTAACTACCAAAGTTATGATTTGAAGTTTAAAGTCAGTAAGTATATGAAGAAATTGAAAAAGTGAGTCATAAAAGATCATATCCTTGCAAAATATTTGAATTATCAACTATATTGTGAGGGGAAATAATATGTATGACAGCTTAATGTGATTTTTGGTAACCAAATTACATTTTCAAAGTTTGCATAATGCAGCAAGAGCTCTGCAATTGGCCTCTGCTCAAAAGGTTCCTCAACTCATTATCATCACCTTTTTTGAGTAATAGCAATAAAATATTTGTCTGTTACATACAAAGTGGTGGTGAAAATTGTTGCTACCAAGTGTATATGGAAATGAGATTCATTTGTTTTTATGTGGTTATGGGTATAAACAAAAATCTTGAACCATAAATGTCAGCATTAACCTTTAGCTTGAAGGTCTCTCTCAGCCTGGAGGCAATGCTGGATAAAGCAGAAGTAAAATTGAAATAGAATAGATATTCTTTAAAAAAGGTCATTTTGAATGCAATAGCATTATAATTTAAGACACCACCAAAACGAACAAATAAATTCATATTAACATTAAAGGTCTCTCTAACTTAGCTGTTTGAACAAAAGGCCACCACAGACACACACAAGTGCTGCATAATGAATTAGTATTAAGAAAACTAAGGTTGGTCTCAGATTCAGCTACCTGCTTTCCCCCTTTAAACAAAAACACATATCAAGAATAAGAATCAAAATAAATCAGTAAATAGAGAGCTCAAACTGAGAAAGATATAAGAAGAACCTTTTTTTCCACAAAGAAACAATTCCATCTCCAAAGAAGGTAAATTGTTACATTTCCACTCTTATTAGCTGTTAATCACTGCATTATCATAATTTTTAAGAGTCCTGCTTCTAGAATTATTCAGATACCACAGAAACCTTATTTATGGACATTCTTAAGCTGAATAAATCATCAAGCACTGTATATAAAATTCACAGGACAAAAAACCACTATTTGAGTTAATTTTTTAATGGAACATTCAAGGTCTATTAAAGTTACGAGCTTTTAGAGTGATGTAAAGAAGCTTCTGCACATTGTGACTCCTGCTTTCATCTGTAATACTTAATGGTTTTAGGTCTTGCTACCATTAGGCTAAATTGAACAAATGATTGGAAATGTTGTTAATGGGGAGAAAAAGGGGAAATGTCAATCATGAGTCATTAATCATTTTACTTTTCGTATCTGCCTTTACAAAAGCATGGGCAGAATGTACTGGGCATTAAGTGTGCTTTAATTAGAACAGAGAGATAAAGCCATAGCTTCATGTTGAAAGAGAGGTCTCTGGTGAACTTAGAGTAACAGGGCATTAAGATAATTTGTTTCAGAAGGACCCTTCTAAAGCTAATATTCTTAAGGCTTCCAGATGATCAGCTGATCAATTCTCCTCCCCACTGCGTAGTACTTATTTGCCAGCTGGGGTTAAACTTGCACAACATTTAAAGAAAACCTGCTTGAAACAAAGAAGGTAGCATTAAAAGCAAAAATATGACAAGGTTTAAAAACCTAAACCACTTGTCCTCCTTACAAAAACCAAACCAAACCAAACCAAAAAAAAAAACCAACAAAAAACAAGTTCTTTGAAGGAACAACCAGGGAAAAAAAGAAAAAAATCTACTTGGGNTTCAGTGTTTCTCCTCAACTGCTGAAGTACCTGAGGCTTCCCAAGCGAATATAGTGGCTTTAGCTCATTGCAGATGGTAGAAAACATGGAGGTTTTAACACAGATTCAGAACTGCGAGATTTTGCAACACAACCCCTGTACTTCAAGGACTGCTGTGTGTAGCATGGTATGCACACCGAAGTGTTATTGGGATCTGATTACAAGGATAAAAATCCCATCCCAAGTCCTGTCCTTTCATGCCTGTCTTTTAATTCCTCTCCCAGCAGTGGAGCTGTGCTTTGCCAGCTTATGTGCAATGACTGCTGTAGAAAGCAGAGCAAAGTTTTTGGTAGGAAATGAATGATGGGAAATAAATCTCTTCTTGCTGTTAACGACTATTTGTTCTTTAGAGTGCCTTGATTTGGCAGCCTGCCTACTCATTGGTATTCCCCAAGAATGCAGTGGGCTCTACTCGGTGGGATGGCATAGTGTGACTTGGGATGGGGTAGGATGGGACACGATGGGATGAGTGTACTTTCTCATCCAGGAGTTCTGGGTGCTCTTTGCCCTGCTCTTCTGGTGGCTGCTGCTTTCTACTGCTTGCCAGTGTGAGAGGGCAACTTGTGATGTCCAGTGGCATTCTGTCATATTACTTGTTAGAGTAGTCATTTATTTTGCCTTGTTTCATATTTCAGTAACAAGTCAATACTAGAAAACTTGTGCAATAATCGCTGCCTGAGTATTTAGGCAGTGGTTTGAATACTGTTCCACTCTGGGAGATGGATCCGCAAATGACAAATGTTAAAATACATGTTTTTATTTGTGGCCACTTCCCTGAGAAATGTGCAGTTTGCATTTCTTTCTCAAGGAGTACTGGGCCTGAGAAATCAGTTTAATGTTGTTTTTAATAGAAAGGTCAGTGATGACTGGCTGTATTTCAGAAATTCCTATGAGAAAGGACTCAGCTTGTCTCTTTACAGTGCTGCAGATGAGCAATGATCCCAGCACAAGAGAGGTCAGTTCAGCTGCCCAGGGGATCAAGATAGCTCAGATTGTAACAGGGATTTCTGAAAACTGAGTGGTGGCTTTCTACAAACCAGTCAGCCAGGCCTCCTGTCTGTGGAGAAAAGGAAAAAGCTTTGTTTAGAGTCTGAGATTCAGCACAGGGTTTTCTCTAATGATCATTATTCTTCAGCTACTCCTGAGCACCAGCTGCCGCAGTGGCCCTTTATCCCCACCTCTGTCTCTGCAAACACTGCTTCAGTCCAGGTCTGCTTCACCCCTTGGCCACCAGCAAACTGAGTGCTCTCCACTTAGAGTTGGTTACAATTCACTCTGAGATCGGTCTGATGCTGTTAACAAATTTTCTCTTCCAAACAAACACCCTCATCTCAATCCATATTTTCAACTTTTAGGGACTTTGTTTCACTGGAGTATGGAATATGGAATATTCTCTATGCAGTTGTCTCTGATACCGAAGCTCATGGTACCAGCCATAAAGACTGCTGCACCCATCCTTGCTGACACTGACCCTTTTTCACCAACTGAAATCAGAATCTCACTTGAGAGATATCTCCTGTTGAGGAGTACTTTTATTCCACTTTTTGATTGCCTCCACTTAATAGAAGTATTTTCTCATCATTTCCTAGTTTTTCATTTGGGGAACAGTCATCATATTGCCTTACCCCAGAAAGCAGCTAACAGATAGGTGGGAATCTCCTCCTGGGAGAAAGTCTTTGATTTACTGTGTTCAAATTAATCCTACCAACCTCCTACCTTCCCTGCTGTTGCAATATCCTGTTTTGGATTCTAGGCAATAAAGGAACAACATTAGTTTCAAATGTTTTATTCCCAGAAAGGTTTAGATGAACACTAGGGCATGCAAGGTGATGACCTTTCTCGTGGTCCTGACAGAAACTGCTAGTTAAAGATGCCAAACTTCTGTGAGGAGAGCAGAAACCCAGTGGGTGTTTAGAGAAAAATCTTTCCAGGGGAAAATTGGTTCTTGGTGGGTAAGCAAGTGTTAATAAACTCATCTTTTTTTGTCGATTACTTTCTTTCCTCCCTTCTCATTTCCCCACCTCTAAAGAGATTTTCTTTCTCTGATTCAGTGGTCATGGAATGCTGTAGGGCAATGGAAGATAAACATATTGTGCATTGAAAAGTAGCTAATATTGTATGCCAGCCAAGGAGATGTTCTGTGGCATCAGTTTGTCCTATTTGATTTGACCCAGGGACACTTCAGTCAATCAAGCAGTGCATTATCATTTCAAGCTCAAGGAGAGATACACTATTAATCTAAGTGAGCTGCAGTCAGACTTGACAGGCAGGGGACAAATCCCTAATCAATCTTTTAATCACCCACCTGGGGTGATTTGAATGAAGTCAATTAAGGGATCTTTCATCAGCAGAAAAAATCTGTACTCAGTTAGTTGAAGAAACATATGTAAGATCTCCTTTGTGAAGATATCTTTAGAATAAAACTCATGAGTATCTTTCTCTTCCCTCATCCTTTTAGTAGGGAGTAAGCTGGATGTGAAAGGAAAGATGTACGTAGGAGAACTGTATAAGATTTCAAAATAATATGATCACAGACATGTATTTGCAATAAATGTCCTTATTCTCCAGAAGTGTTGCAAATATTCCAGAAAATGCCAAACTGGAAAGAAACATAAATACTGAGTAATTCTTTTCATAAACCAGCTCTATAAAACATCATGATCAAATAATTGGATGAGGTGTTAAAGGACTGCTTTTCCTACCGTAGATAGTGAAGAAACATATGGTAGAGACTTTTACAAATTCATTTTCTTCTGTTGACTTTTCTGATACAGTTTGTGACTAATATTTTGTATTCAAAACTCCTGCCAGAGCTAGTGAAGCACAGGCTGGTCACATAAAGCAAAACTTGGTTGTAATTTCTGCGGAGAGATATTTTATTTTAACTCATTGGAATATACCTGTAAGTTTTGAGAACAAGGTGGTTCTTTTCCACTGAAACTTGAATTGTGGGATTTGCTTACTGAGGCTTAATATTTACAGATCTTTGAACATATGACCTGTTGTGCAATTTTATTTTGTTCTGGAAAACTTCGAGCTGAAGTGTTGAATCCTGTAGCATTTGTCATTCCTGTAGGTGACATAGATTTGGTGTTCAAAACCAGCTTAATCTTAAAACCACCTGACAATCTATCTGCAGCATGATCATGAGAATGTGACTGAAAACTAACAGTACCTTCTCAAGGCATCTCTAATGGAGCTTCTATTTGTGGGGAATAAAATTTCTGAAGGAATTTTCAGGGTAAACGTTAAGTAATCTGTTGTGGTTGCTAGACTTCTTACTCAGCCTTGTTTTAAAAGCTTTGTTGGGTTATTTCTGTTCTTCATCCTTTGCATTGAAATGCATCCAGGTTTAAACTTCTGGTGCATGTACATTGGGAGAGATCAAACCTTCAATTCTGTGATAATGTGGTTTTTTTCTTCCCTAATAGAGTCATTTTAGTGCTGTATTAGGGACTTAAGCACTAAAGGTTGAGCTGACAAATAATCGACTTTTATTTTCCTCTCTACTTAGATCTTAAACTGAACAAAATCACCAGCTCCTGTAGAAGAGTGAGATAAATTTCAAAAGAAACAAACAAAACCTACTTGAGAGGGACCTGAGGGATGTGCAGGATTGCAGTGACATTTTCTGTAATCCTCTTTGGCATGCTTTTGGTACTGCCTTGTTTGAGCAGCTGAAGCCACTTCCTTTTTGAATAGCAGGTGTCATTGCAAGCTGAAGCCCAGATTCGTGGGGACCCTTGGGAATCTGAGCATACACCTGAAAATCTATTGTGTCACAGTTGATGGGGTCACACACCTGGTTGACGTGAGCCGCCTTTACACATCTGTGAAAACAGAAGCAAACCTCTCCTATGCAGTTGGACCTACATGCCTGCTCTTGAGGTGGTTGTTCTGGTTTCAATGTTAATTTTGAAATAGGAGTTGAAATTTGCTGGTTGCTGCACAAGGTCACTGGGACACTGGCTGCTGTTTCAGATTTTGTTTTCCAAAGAAAGGCGGGAACCAGCACATAGGACTTGACTCTGCTTCTGTTGAAACAATAGAAGACAGAGACCACCATGAAGGACAGCTCACAGAAAAACGACAACCAACAACACACTACAAAGCCCATGGGAGCCATTAGTGCATGGAAGAAGGGTCAATTAAGGCTTATGAAGGAAAAGTCACTTTTCAGTTCTTCTTGCTTATCTGTTTCAGCTTTCACTGAATTCAGACAAATCACTTCATAGTTACACCAATGTGGTAAGAAAATCAGGAGAGTGGGTTGTGCATGCGGGATTCATTGACCTGGAGGAGCCACAAAACCAGTGTCTCCTTACTCAGGGCCACTTTCAGCACAAGCTCCCTGTGTGTTCTTGGGCTTCTGGGGTGACTCTGCTCTCCCTGCAGGGACAGGTACCTCATGCCTGGGGGCAGGATGGTGGATCAGATTTGGGCTCCTTTTCCTGTGTGCTGGGCGGGTGATGTTCCAGGCCGTGCTGTAGCAGTGTGACGTGAAGTAGCGCAGCCCCAACCTATGTTTGATCCTGTGCTCAGCTTAGGTCACAAGCACAGTACCTGAGAATGTCCTGCAGAATCTGGGACTACCTATATGCCCTAGTGTGTCCTAACACTCCACTGAATGAAGATCCAAGTGTGCACTGTCCCTCTGCAGGGTCTAAATTTCTGCAGGAAGGTGATTGGAGCCTGTGGGCCAAAGGGGAGCTACAGGTCACCCTCTTCCCACTGGAGTCACCTGGGACACGAGGGCATTGGAGTTCAGATACAGCCTCAGTCCCACGCTCCCTCCAGACTTCCGAGATAAGAATTGCCTCTTCTCTTTCACAGGCATGGTTCTTAAAGTCAGAACCCCAAGAGGCAAAACTGAACAACACCTCAACAGCTCCCATTCTGTTGTAGGATGTTGCTCCCCTCTATTTGTACAACAGCTCAGGTGGCCATTGCCTTCATGCACGTTAGGGAATGAGTCACAGGAGTGAAAGGCAGGCCTCATCAAACCTTTTTTCTCTTTCAGTCCACAGCAAGCTTTTGTATGCTGAGGAGATGACAATTAATGAGCTCTTTAAATAGTTACTTGAGAGAAGCAATTCAGGTTATGTGTAGTAGACACAACTTTCAGTAGTGTGTGGAAAATAGACTTACTCTTTAGAAAGAGATTAAATTTCATTCTTAATTGCATGTCTTTCTTTTCTATAATGATTTTTTAATTAAAATTCCTTAAGAATAAATATCCCATAAGTTTGATTAAAAAGGCTGTGCCTAATTTATGCCATTTAAATTCAAATTATTATTATGGTGTGCAAATATCCAAAATCAAGTGGGAGGTAGGCAGACAATGAAGGCACAAAAGAAAACATGAAAAAAATATTAAAATTTTTAAGGGAAAAAATGTTCAGGGTTCTGCTCCTCAAAGCCCTATCTCATGCTAGTTCATTGACTTCACTAGGGTCCTCTGATCAGAGTCCATGCTGCTGGGGTCATTCCCATAAGAAGACCGGTTTTCAAATTAGTGTAGCTTTTCTATTCTTAAACAACAAAAATCTGAGATGATATGTGCAGCTGACTTAGGAATTTTGGAAAGCAGAACTGCAATGAATCAGTAAGATAGTACTTAGGAAATCAGAGGATTAAACAAACAAGGAAAATGTGTGTGGAGACTGCTCCAGAGCACCATTTTAGAAGCATGGAGTGAATGTGTACCACCTACCAGGGAAGAGTTTTTTAAAGGACTGAAAGGAAAACAAAATGTTGTCATGATCAAACATCAAAGCAGTGGAAACTGCTAAATTAAATGAAAGGCATTTTTTAAAAGGTGGAAGTCTTATCTGAACAAGGAAAATGGAAAAGATAATAAACCTACCATACTGAGTGTTCCTCTGCAGTAAAGTAGGCCAGAGAGGATTTTTGAGGGGGAGCTAGTATAAAGGTGTGAAAGCTGCTATAAATCTGCATCAAAAACATCAAAGGAGAAAGTTGACCAGGAAGTCATCTGGACCAATGCATGATGAAGGTGTAGAAAAGGCACCCTGTGAAGACAGGACCTTGCAGCAGAGCTAAGTGATGTGTTTCTATTAGTGCTGGTTACAGGAGAGCTCAGCAAGGCTCCCGCTGGAGTCATTCTTTGTAGGAGATGAGTATGAGAAACTGACTGGAAGAAACCAGCAAACTGAATCTAACCTCTTCCCAGGACCAGAACAAATTCATGCAGGAGCTTTAGGTAACTGCAATTGTCCTGTTTGAGGCACAGCTTCAAGCACTTAAAGACAAAACAATGGAAGGCTGCAAAGGGGACACCAGTCTTCAAAAAAGGGATTGAAGAATAACCTGAAAGACTATGGATTAAGAAGTCTGACATCCATACCAAGACAGCTGGTAGAATTGAAGAGACAGTGGGAGATGGAAGGAGCAACTTTCTCACTCATAAGGAGGCTCTTTCCATGGATCCTTCTCTCTTCATCGATGGCCCAAGACAAAAAAACAAGGACCTGATACCAAAGATATCCCTAAGGACAGAGACATAGGGACAGTCAGAGTGAAGTGCTCCTCTCTCCTTCAAAGATGATGTGTGGCTGGCCTGGGCCAGCTTTGCCACTGTCACCTCGTGCTGCTGGTTGGAAAGGTCATGGGTGTAGTTTTAATGTGTTGGTGAGGGCTCTGGGCCTCAGCTCGCGCTGCTGTGTCCCCCTGGTTTGCACCCCATGGCACCCAGGAGAAAGGAGGGTCTCAGCCTGTGAGAAGGCACATTGCAAAGTCCACTGCACAGTGGGGAGGAGCGAGTAGGGCACAGGCTTTTGGAGGAGGATTCTGACTGAGCCTGCTTCATGTTCAGGTGTTCCATGGCTGTATGTTGGAGAAAATAGGAGGTTATTTGTGGGTTATCACCTGATTTGGGCCTATGACTATGCCATTTAAGACATAAAGGATATGGTAAGAAGATCTGAAAGATGAAATGGGGGACAGCAATGCAGGTGTTAAACCAGAATATTTTCCCAGTGTAGTCTGACCTGAAGTTATCTGAGCAGATTTGCAGAGATGACTGATTAATGAAATGGCACATGAAATTCAATGTCAGTAATTATGAGGTAATGCATACATGAAAAAATAAGTATAAACATAGTCAGTAAGGGATTAATTCTCTAGTACCACTCAGAAAGGAGGCATAAGGGTTAATGTGGATAGTTTTCTAAAGGCATCAATTCAATGGTTGTTCAAAGACAGATTGAACCAGACAAGCTTTTAGGAAAGGAACTCACAACAAACCAGAGCATATGATTATCCTCCAGAGCAAAACTGTGATGAATTGGCACTGGAGTGCTGTGGATGAGGCCCCAGGACTGACAGTCCTGGTCTACCAAACCTGGAGGAGACTAAAGCCAAACCAGGAGGAGGGTGCCTGGCTGCCTGTAGGGAATGACTTGCAGGTTTGGTTTTAAATTTATGCCTTTGGTCTCTTGTATCAAACCCTGCATATGGGGCTGATTTCTGAAATTGTTAAAATTTGTGGAGTGGATATGTGTGAAGCTCTGTCTTAGGAGAAATACTGCAGGCAAAGTCCTGTGATCAGTTTAACTGTAGGTGCTGTTACAGGAGGGAATACAGAGATAGTCTCCCTTCTGAATTGACAGCTCAGTTACATACCCAAACCACAGTCAACCCTTTTACATGCGATTGCTGCTGAGACCAAAGAAAGTGGAATTTTGGTGAAACTTTCTCTCCTCTGTGTGTGGTCTTCTGATCTCATGATAGGATGAAACTTTTTCTGATGTTTGTCTTGCCTCGGGGAGGGAAAGGAGGCCAAAGCAATCTATCCAACGTACACTTCCTTCTCCCATCAGGGTCAAAGTCCTGAGCTGTTTGGCCTATGCCAAGAGGGGTGAGCTGGGCTTCCAAATCCAAGTTAGCAATGACACTCAAGCACTTCTCTCATAGTGACTTCCTGCAGCAAAATTGTTTTTTCAATTTATTCTGCTGCCCAGTGCATATATCTTTCTATATTTGTCTTTATATATGGAAATATTTCTTTGGTTGGTATTGCACAGAAGATAGACAAATTACAGTAAGTCTGTACTGTATACCCAATATTTACCCAATACCAAATTTTTTTTATTTAGATATTATTTTATTATTTTAGTATTTATATTATGAGAATATTAGATTATTTTCCTTTATCTAGAGGGCTGTGAGTGTGCTTAATTTTGGCATTAGAATCAGTGGTAACCTCTTGTAAAAGCATGATGAATCGAGAAGTATTAGATTGCTAATAGTCTGAATGGATTAACTGTGTGAGTGTAATGTTCAGTTCTTACATTAAGGTAAATCTGTCCAGTATCTGATAATGTGGTGCTTTACCCTTAGTGCTCTGTTGTCTGGTACTGTGATTGGTAGAGAAATAGAATGCTAAGTTATGTTCTGCTACACAAACATTTACTTTTAAAAAAATGAAAAGCAAAAACTCAGTTACAAGTAAAGATATGGCCTGTTTTTTTCTACTCATATTGAAACAGGCAGTTTCATCAGTTAGTTTGTCCTTTGTCTGTGCTTTAAAATTGTTGCTCATATTACATTGCAGCAGGTTCGAATTTTGCAAGCAAGGGAGTTTTGTTGAGCCCTTCACCTTCAAAAAGTGCCCTTGAGCTGAGCTTTCAGCTAATCTCTCTTGAAACTCAGCTTTGATTACATTTTGAGAGATTAGGAGCTGTTTGTGGTGTCTTTGGGAATGACAACACCAGGCTGTAGCAGTGGTGTAAGTGTGCTATTCTTGAGTGTGCTGCTGTCTGTCTGAGATAGCTGGGTTTTCTGAGCTTTGAATGTGTATAAAAGTGGAAGGGATGCAGACCTTTGTTATCCCACCAAAGTGAGCAGACCTGCTTGCAGGACTAAGGACTGCACAGCCTGTTTTAGCAACCTTGCACAAACAAGGTTCAGTGATGCGATACTTCCATCCATTAGACCTTTATCAATATCACCTTGCTGCTAAATTATAAGCAGGAATGTATTTAGTCTTCATAAAAATGTTAATAAATTCCTCTTGCATTCATTTAAGCACCAGCCAAATAGCTTTATGTTCTACAGTGACACTTAACATACCAAGGTAATTGTTTTAGTGCAGTGTTTCTACACCCTGAGCAATCGGGTTTGCTTCTTGCTTGCTCAGCATTTGCTGCACTGAATGAACAGGATGTCACTGAAAAACTTGGGAACCTCTAGAGTGTTTTAAAAGATTTTAGGCGGAGGAGCTTAGACTCACCTTTGTATCCTTTGGTATCTGCTTGTTCTCGTTTTTTGCCTTGAAGCACCAACATTCATACTTTATTTACAGATCTCAACAGGCTTTGCCTTGTCAAATATTTTGAATTCCATAATGAGGTGTGTAATGTCTCTTATATAAGCTCTCATTTGTGCTCTCCCGGGATGCCTTGCTTTTGTGCTTAAATGGATTTGCCTGTGTTTACTCTACTCATTTTACTTTTTACTGAAAAATTAAGGAAATAACTTTTGGCTTTTGTTCTCCCACCATGTCACTATTCCCCTCCTTGAAAAAAAACCAAAACAAAATCAAATGAAACTCAAGCAATCAGCCTGCTTCAGATCATCAGTTTGGTTTAGAACTAATGTCAGTTCCAAGAAGCAAGTGGGCTGAGTTGAAGGTGGATGAATGTCTCCAGCAGGAAGTGGGTGCGCTCATTTTTCCTGGATGAGAACTTCATTAATACTGTGATGGACTGGATATACAATCCGAGCTACTTCTATTTATGGACTGGCTCTCCAATTCATGTTTTATGAGTTTCCTCCCAGGCTGCTCTGTTTGGTTCATTAAAGTCCTGTCAGGAGAACAATCAGGAGGATATTAATCTGAAGCTCAAATACCACGTCAATTAACAGGGGTTTTGTACTGTGGAGTTCAGAATGTACTTGGCAGAATAAATGCAAATAAACCTTTTATCAATGAGAGAGCCTTAAAGCAGTAGATAGAGACATTTCAGTCCCTTTTCTAAATATGGTCCTAAAATAGTTTGCACCAGATGCCATCTATGAATGACACTTTGTTATTCTCATGTTTTAGATAAAAATATTAGAACAGAACTTCACTTTCATAGCAAATATGTGGATATTTTGATGACATATTTTGGAGACAGAAACAAACAATAATCTGTTCTACTTTTTTTGGTACAGAGAAGCAAACAAAGAGAAAGGTCGCTCCTCTGGAAGCTGATGACAGTTAGATGCACTTTTTAGGAGCCCCACCCTACGTGTGGAACATTGGTAGAAATATACTGCGGGAAACTCCTTTTTAACTGGCAGGCAAAAAATCTTAGCTTTTTCATGTAATCATTGGTAGAATCCATGTGAAGTCATTTCGTTACAACACGATGGGATAAAACATAAAATTGTGTTTGGGAAGCTGTGATGGGGACTGAAATCCAGGGATTATGGACACACATTTGGGGCCATGTCCCCTGGTGCATTGACTCTCTCTGCAGGGAGAAAACAACTGAGCCTTGGCAGCTCTTCTGGCAATATGTGCTGCATTTGGGTGAAGAGATTCCATTTCTAAGTTAATTTTCTAAATTATTTACATTAAAATAAGTACTTCAGTGTTTCAGTCCATTAGAAGTCCGCTTTGATGCAGTTACATTAAGGTCTGAACTAACAGTGCCAGAAACCATTTTCAACCGCTTTTGCTGGGTAGTGTGGGCATAAAATGCTAGTAAATATAAATCAGAGTATGTCACATTCGTTTGAACATGAACACAGCTGTTAGCTTCAAGGCAGGAGACAAGTAAGGCATGAATTTATTACCTAGAACAAACCCGTGTGCATGAGGTTTGAAGTCACAGTCTCACTGGCCATGTGTGTGCTGCTTTATCAGGTTGCTGCAGGGGACAGACCCAGGAGGGCATCCCAAGCTGGAGTTCACATCCACGTTTGGGTGTTCACCATACTTCCCACATGCCCCAGATGTGTCCACACAAAGCAGCACTGAGTGTCCTTGGGATCTCCTATCCTGCAGTGCTTTAGGCACTGTCAGCAAGAGAGGGGCTATCTGTGTGACCTACCGTCAGCTCTGCCTAACTGGCCCCTCTTGCCTCTGTTCGTGATTGCCAGTAGCAAAGACAGGTAAAGAGCTTTTTTTATTTGCCTGGACCTCTGGATTCACTGGTCCCACTGCTTCCCCAGAGTTTGCCTAGAGTTGGAAGCAAACAAAGCCCTGCTGGCTGAGCCCCCAGGGGGTTCCCTGATGCCAGGACAGGCAGCAGCCCGTGCCTTCCCTCTCGCTCTGCTCATCTCAGGCTCATTCTCTCCCTGGACCTTAGTTGCAGCAGTGGTCCCCAGCACCCACATTTGGCAGCATAGATCTCTTGGGAGATGGGGAAGGCGAGACCCTTCCCCTGTTCCTGCTGCAACTGGAGTTTTACAGCTTCCTCATGGAACTGAGTCATGAGCTAGATTGTGCTTTGCCAAGTGACAAACACTTTGGGCAGGACTCAGCCTGGGACACTAAAATTAGCCATCCAATGTATTTGTAGATGAGATTTCTGAGCTCCCACTATTGATGGTGAAGATTCAGTCTGCAAATCTCAGGGGAGGGATATTCAGCAGAGATGGTGGGGTCTGGAGGCCGAGTCTGCCCAGAGTGAGGTAGACACTGAGAAGTTCCATTCGGTTGCCCTCTTACTAACAGTGGTAAGTGGTAGCTCTGAGATGCCTGAGACTACCTTAGATGTCAAGATGGGGCTTGCAGATGTGACACAGGACCTACAGGAGACATTAGGTCCTCTGGAGCAGCAGCTGGAGGCCAGCCAAAAATCTTCAGGGCATCTTAATGTTATCAGACACCAATGCTTTGCAGCTGAATCAAGGCTGATCTCTACTGACTTCAGTAGGAACTGAGATGCCCAGCTCACAACTAAAGGTTTGAGATTAGGTGCTTAAATCTAGATACCTCAATCTTGACTGAATCCCACCTTTGCTTCTGGCAAGAACCAGGAGCCATTTTTGCACTCTGAATAAATTTACATCCATAATACACACACACACACACACACACACACACACACACACAGGCACACACACAACATAAAACAAAGACAGTTCTCACAGCCAACTACCAAACCAGCATTCCTGGACTTCTCTCTTCTCTGTCCTTAGGAATGCCCAAGGCATGGGGCTGCAGCCTTTTCCCTTTCCAGCTTCCTTGAAAAGCTCCTGCCACCTCCTTTCTTCACAGGTGAGTGAACAACAGCTCCTTTCCACCCTCACCCTTGGTGCTTGGCTGGGGGAGTCTGACAGCCCTGGCCTCAGCCCCTCATGCCAGCATAGGACTATGAGAGAACATTTGTGCTGCGTCTGAGAGCCCAGGGTGTTGAAGAGGTGGCTCCTTTCATCACACCAGGCAAGACAGAGGCTCTGGCAATGGTCAGCACTGAGCACAAAACCTTCCACTGAGGCTCTACTATGAAGTAGGAACTTCTGCTTTCCTTATGTTGTGGCCTCTTGAAGGCCACATGGTCACTGTCAGCCACGGCCTTCGATGCAGACTCTGAACATGCAACATCATCTGCAATGCCTGGGGACAAGACCCTGTGAGCATAGTGCAAGTGCTGACAAGGATATTCCTATTTAATGAACTTCAAAAAATTCTGTTTTCTGAGAAGATGACCGCAGATCCTCTTTGTCAGTATGTGGTGTGGAGAAGAGTGTGACACCAGCTTTATATCCTGGAAACATTAACGCAGTACTTCTTTGACTTCAGTATAGCTATTGACTATAGCTAACCCTTGCAGATCCTATTTATGCATTTGTTAACAAAACAGTTGCTATAGTTGCACTGAATGGTCTGGGTATAAAATTTATTAATTCTGAGGATAAGCATGCTCAGCAAAATGTGAAGTTGCACATGACCTTGCCAGTGTATGTTTGCCATAATTTGATAACTCCATTGTTTGATCCTCGGGCAGAAGCACCTGTATTTGTTATTACTTGTGTTAATTCCTATTATCACCATATCCATAGGTTCATATCTTATATACAGCATACACTGAACCTACCCCATTTATCTGGGTAAAACCCCACCTTCTTAGCAATACACTGGTTGAATGTACCCCCCCTACTCCTACTTACCCATTACCTTCTCAGCAAACAACTGATTGCTTTGTCAGTCCAGAAAGTGTTCCAATGCAAGAGCCTCAATTACCACTGTTCAGAAATGTTCAGATACTACCTCCTGGATCTGAAGAGTATTGTGTTTTAGAAGTATGAGCTACTGTCAAAGAGAAACACACAGAAATGCTTTTGTTTGGGCCTTCACTAACAGAAGTAATAGAACTTCAGAAAATTAAAGTCTAGGTAAAAGACTATAAGCAAAAGAGGACTGAAGGTGGCACTGTAGGAACAGATATTCCCCTTTTTAGAAAAGAGTGATGGTAAATGCTTGCTTACTCTTTCTCTTTGAAACAAGAAAAAGAAAGAGAAAGGAAAAGGAAAAGGAAAAGAAAAAGAAAAAGGAAAAACAAAAAGATAAGATTGGAAGCCATGAGCCTTATTTTCCCATATATTTTCTCTCATTTTGCTATTCATCCTCCTTCCTCAGAGTGGGAGGGCTTTGAGGAGAGCACCAGGACATTCCTTGTCCTTTCCAGCAGAGCAGACACACATCTGCCCACAGTGGGCAGACTGTCCACACCACGGGCAGGGCAGTCAGCTGGATGTGGGAAAGTTCAGCCAGTTTGAGACCAGGCTGAGGAGCCATCAACTACAGCACTTTTCTGTCCCAGATAGGTCAGGCTTATGGCAGGATATTTACTTTCCACAGAGCTAACGCTCCCTAACGCTCACTAGAAGGGCAAAGAGAGACACATCTAAACCAACCAGTCTTTACACAAAATGCTGAGGGTTATTACTCAGTCCTGCAACTCCAGTCAAACCTTCAGACTATCTTTGCCTAAACTAATCCTCCATCCTTTCCTTTGCCCCTTTGTTCTCCCTCTGCTGTAGGTGGTGCTCCAGGCAGGAAGACTTTCCAAAAGCAGCTCCTTCATCCTATGAGAAGTCATGGCTATGTTGCAGAGATGTTTATGGTTTCCATGGCCTAGAGCTCCAGAGGTGTCCAGCACCTGCTTTGGGGACACACAGCAAGTACAATAGCCTGAATGTCTGCACAGCCTGTATACCACTTAACTGCAGAGTAAAGGCTTAATTTCAGAAGGAACCTTGTGGGTTACAGCCACCATCTGCATCTACCATAGTGCTGTTTCACTGTACTCAAAAGCTTTTTAAGACAGGGATCTGCCTTCTCAGCCACAAGAACCAGACTCATGTTGGGAAGCAGCAACATGACCTGGTCTGGGAACCAGCTCCAGCAGTGAGAGCACAGGGGTGGGTTTCAGATTTTGTTTGGATTTGGTGCAGTTAGTGTCTATTTCTACTTTGTTTTGGACCTTGTATGAAGGTTCAGCCTTTTCTGGTCACAACTTAGCTCCTATAATTCAGCAAATTAGTGGGATTTCTTTTCTTGTTTTGTTTTCATGAGAAGGACAAATCATTTCTCATTGTAGGCATAAGTAGGCATGGAGGCTTTGAAAATCAGAAAAGGGACCTTGAAGTGGGCTCTGCATCAGGACCAGGGTGCTGGGCAGTGCCCCAGTGTGTAGTGCATCAAAATGAGACAGATCTTCAATCAACAGCAGCTCCAGCACTGGTGAGCTGCTGGACAACAAAAAAGTACAGCAAACCTGAGTGTGTGCACATACACACATAGCACAATGGAAGTTCAAGAAAACGACAGCATACAAAACAAGACCAGCATATGTTATTTGTTATCAAGATACTAATGAAGAGAGGAGAGTTTTCAGATGTGTATGCTGGAAGCCAGAAAACCCAGTCACTGTGTGGAGGATATATGGTTTTTCTGCATGCTGTTTTGGTGTGCAGCCCAGGACACCTCATGCCTGCCTCTATGGATCTGAGGACAGCCAGTGACATCCCCAGCAAGGACTGTTGGGGAGGTTTCACAAACATGAGAGCTATGAAAGGCATTTAAGAGCTAGTAAAAACAAGTATCTTGGGGAACTTGTTATTTCTTGTAGCAAGTTGCTACATCTTGTAGTTTATTACCTGTTGTAACAGGTTACACAAGGTCTGCACTTGCCTCCTATGAAGTTACTACAGGGTTTGTGCCATGGAAATTAAGCTCTGTTGCATTTTGCCAGTGCTAGATTTCACTCTAAAGGAAAAATGCCAAGGAAATTCTTTGGCAGGGTAAATAAAGCAATGTGGATGGCCCAGCATCGCTAAAGGAAGAGTCATTTGTACCTTCTTGCCTCTAACCTCTGCTGTGGAGCAGGGTGGCATGTTCAGAGCCATCTGGGGTATCTTTGGGCAGGGTCTTTGTTCCAGGACCCAGAGTATGTGACCGTGCTGTGTCTCTGAGCCTAGGGGATGAAGTTGGTGTGCACTGTGAGGACAACTCAGGTAGAAAGTGGGGTGTTGTCCCCATAGGGCAACTTGCAAAGCACTTGTGAGGATTTTGAAAGTGTATCTGATTTAACAGACTGATGCCTCCAACTGAGGGCTCTGTTGCAAGGGAGGGCTGTTATTCTGTGTGTTTCCTTCATGTTGGCATTTCTGCTCTCTGAATGTCTTTCTCTGTAGGAGGGAAAAGACAAGCTCCTTCCATTATTTTACTAGGACAAACAGAGTTCTTTTCCTTCCAAGGCTGGAGCTGTGGTGGTGTGTGCTCCAGAGAGCTTCCCTTGCCCAAGAAAACATCCAGTTGAGGTCCTGTAGCCTGATGCAGGTTTTAGGGCCCTCAGCTTCATCTCTGTTTCTGACACAACGGTGCTCTAGGTCTGAATGTGCCTGGTCAAACGGAAAGACAAACAAAACAAGCACATGCTGTATTTTTCTAGAGATGCCAAGGAAGACTGTGTAGGTGGGAATCTGGTATCAGCCTGGATATTGTGCCCTTGGAGACTTCTCTCTTTCAGTAGTTCTCAGTTACAGCCCTGATGAGCATAGTGGGTACCAAAATCTTCCTCAGTGAGCCACCACATGAAAGCATGCTTATTGTCCAAGAGTACTTTAACTGCCCAGATTACAGCTTCTGTGAGAGTGTTTTATTTGCATGGGAAATGTGAGGATGGTTGTGAGGAGATACCCGTTGTGGCTCATACCCGGTCTTGCCTTGTGTAAGAAATGGGACATTCATACACAACACTGACTGTATTTGAGTTATGAGAAAATAGAAATCCTTTCTGTGTCCCTCTCTCATTCTCTCTGACACCCTCCTATTTAACAAGTCCCATTATCTTCAATAGGAGGCAATTCATATGTCAGTGGTAGGATAATGGCTGGCTGTAAGGTAGCAGATAACATAATCTGCCTCTTGAAGTTCTACAGAAACTGTCCTTTCTATTTATTTTACTTGACCTGGAAAGAGCAAAGTGCTGTTAAGCCAGCAGGTTTGATTGATTGCAGATATATATCTATACCCAGGAGTCTCCCCTATCAGTAAGTTACTTTCAAGTAAGGATGGGTTTGATTTGCAAGCTTTGTCCTCAATCTAAACCAATGTGTAATGGAAAGCTAAACCTCAAGTCATAAGGTGCTGTTATAAATAAAGGCAATCACTATGAAACAAAACAAGTTACTTGTTCAGATGATTTGTTAAAATAAATTGAAATATAGTAATGTGATAATGCTGTTTTTTAGATGCATTTGAACATCTTCTATCACTCTCTGTCACTTGGTAACTTCATTCAATAGCAATAGATTTTAAGAAGAAGAAAAATACGAATTATTCTTTTGGAAGTTGCTCTCCCGCACATTCACAAGCAACATCTGTCTTTAAGAGCTATAATACATCTGAGGCTATGACAGCTTTGCTCTCTCAAGTGAGTATTTATCACTAACCTGGGGAACTTGATGATTTATAGAAAATTTTGAAGCATGACAATTATGAGACAGCTTGTAGCAGTCTTTAAGTTGTGTGTGTTCATTCTGGTCATGGATTGAGCAGTGGTGTATTTTTTGCTTTCATTTTGAGCCACCTAGTGGTAATATAAATGAGATACGATTTCTGTGCTGAAGAGCTGTGAACCTTACTCAGCAACTATTTCTAATTTAATGGGACTAAGCTCAGTAAAGTGAATTGAAACCTCAATATTTTTTCCCTTTTGCTAAAAAACTTTTTTTTTTTTTGTTAGAAATACAGTAAAACTTCCAGTGCTAACAACAGGGAGTTAAAACATTCCCTCAGATTTTTCCTGTCAATGGGCTGCTCCAGGACTCTGCCAAAGTTGTTTCAAGCCACTTTCAGCTCTGGGAGCCTTTCTGGGGACTTTCCAACTCACCAGGTGTTCAAGTGATGCTTGGCAGGTGTGGCAGAAGAGTGCATTTAGTGCCTCCCTCACCTCAGTCCATTGCCTCTTTTGCACTGGAGACACAAGCCTGGGTGGAGAGTCAGGCAACTTGGGCCTGACACAACCTAAGGGCCATAACACTTTCTGGCCCTTAGCCAGATATGGTTTGAGAGGATTCCCAAAATATTCTATGATTGGAGTCAGGATTATGAATGGAAATCCCTGAGCTTTGCCTTGTGTCCTCAGCACTTGCTGCTAGCTTTCATTCTCCAGAGTACTTTTATCCAGCATATCCTCATATTAAAGTCTGAAATTAAAAATAATGTTTTCCAAAATTGAGCAATCCAAATATTAACCACATAGCTGAACTAGAATTAGCAGGGAGCATTATATATTCATATATCCATGACAGAGCTGCATTTTCTAGGCCTGTTGTCTGAATGATAATCAATCACATGTCCTTTAGCACTCAAAGAACCAAAGTTAATTACAGACCTGCTCAGTGGTCTATGAGATACACTCAGCACCTCAGATATACTGTAGCTAATTTTAGGGTTTCCTAAATGGGAACTGTAGATCAAAGTATCTTTCATTTTGTCTGTGTGCTCATATAATGGTCTCAAGAGCATCCAGATCACTAAATCCTTATTGCTAATCTTGCAGGTTAGAAACCACAGTCACCTTTCTTTCCTGTGCTGAATTCTTGAAGCCTTTCTAGTCTTTGGCTGTTCCCTGATGCCATGTTGCATTCATTTTCCTTTATTTTCACATATCACTCAGTTCCCTAAATACAACTTCCAGATGCTCAGACTATGTAACATTCCAGAAAAATGCCTAAATATTACATCCTATATTCTCAGTTGTATTACTGAAATATTCTTCCAGAGCAATCTTAATAAATTAATAAAATAGTTCATCCTCTGCTTTTAATATACAGTCTAGAAAAGCAGAGCTCTTATTTAGAGAGAAGAAAAATAAGTACATTCACAAGCTTTAGTGCTTCCTAAAGGTTAACAGGTTCAAATAATCCCCCAAGCATTAGTAAAGAGAACATGCTTTGCCTTCCCCAAAGGAAAGTTAGACTTCCCCACCCATTTATCATTTGTAATTTCTGTGTGATACCTCAAGATTCTGATATGTCATGTTTCTGTTTAATTTCCCCCTAAATTGGGTACTGGAAGCACCAGGCCTATCAAGCTGAAAGAGAGTTACAGGCAGAGTATGGAGACAGGTGCTCGTTAATTCTTGTTCATTCTGAAAACACATGTAGAAAGGATTATAAGAATTCCTTGTAAAGTAGGAGAGGAAGGAAATGTCAGCCGGGGCAGGGAAACCACAGGAACAGCCCAGACGGGAAGAGAAATTCAGCCAGATGTTTGTTATCATGCTGAATGCAGTGAAGCCAGACACCAGGTCGAGGATGAGCCTGGAGAAGGGGAGGGATTTTCTCTCTTCTGCTGGAGGGCTGTGTCCAGAAAAAGATGTGTCATTTCCAGATTACTGCCTGTGTGGTCTAAAAAGAAGCTCGGCGCTTACTGTGCTGCCTGTTTTCGGGGCCAGAGCGAGACAGCTGGGCTCCAGCTGCCGGCTGCGCCAACAGCGAGCGATGGAGGCAGTGCTGGAGTCATCGCTGCGGGGTCAGCCGCTGCCGTGGTGTGCTTTCCTCGGACACTGCTCTGAGCTCTGGAGAGAGGAGCCGGGCGGCTGCCGTGGTGTGCTTTCCTCGGACTCTGCTCTGAGCTCTGGAGAGAGGAGCCGGGCGGCTGCCGTGGTGTGCTTTCCTCGGACACTGCTCTGAGCTCTGGAGAAAGGAGCCGGGCGGCTGCCGCGGCCGCGGATGAGCAGCGCTGTGCCTGGGGGCTGTGGGTGCACAGCCCACTCCTCGGGGTGGAGTGTTAACCCTGACCTCCGCCTCTCCTGGGAGCTTTCTGGCTTTGCAGGGAGGATGAGGGAGAGGGGGAGAGCTGGGCACGAGAATTGACACCCTGACTGCTCCCCTGAAGGAGTGGTGGAGACCACTCCCTGTTCCAGTCCGTGTGGAAATACTGACTGTGAAATAGCAAACCCCAAATTGCTGTCAGTTACACCCCGAGAGGAATTTAGGAATGTCGTTCAGACAAAAATCACAAGAATACACAGGCTGTCTAAATGACTGATGACAAGTTTCATTGATTTTCAGAGCTTGTAAGACAAGGCAGTATGTCTTTAAAACCGGACGGACTTCATCTCCTGCCAGGTTTGCTCAGAGGAGATGGGAATTCCTCAATAAACCTCAGGGGCAGTGGGATGGAAACACATTGCCTCCCTGGAAAGCAGGTTCTGGAGTTTGCAGCCATCACGGGTCTTGAGGCAGAGCAATGCCAGTGGTGGTTCCATCTGGCACAACTTTGGGGTAAACTGCCTTTTTCTGACCAGAGAAGGTCTGCACAGAGATGTGTGCAATGAACTTGGGCAGGCAGTTACCACTGCAGAGGGACATAGGCTGGGGGGAAAGATAATCTGTCACCTGGCCTCTTTACCCACCATGGATGTCCGTGCCAGGGACCCTGTGCAAGAACATATGTTGGGCACCTCCTGATTTCTTCCCAGGCATTTCCCCAGGGAGGGACAGGCAGTGGTTTTAGATAAGCCCTGCCCAATGGATACATACCAAAATGACTGGAGCTTTACACCCCTTCTCCAGTCACCTCCTCCCTGCTGTCCAGGTGTCCCTGGCTGCTCTGAACTGGAGGCAGCAGCATGGTCTGGTGCCCAGGCTGGCACAGATGCCGGGAGAGCCCTGGCATGAAAGGGGGGTGAGGACATCCATGTAGGACCCACACTGCCACTGCCGGCAGCGCCTGGAAAACTTTCCAAGCTGTCTTCCCTGCCTCTCCATTGACACAGGGCAAGCTGTATCCACAGTTTTTGTGGCACCTCACTGCAGGGCATGTTTTTGGCTCCCATTAAGCAGCTGAGAGGCATAAAAAAAAAGGTTAGAAAGGAGCAATAGCTGGGATATCAGAACAGAAAGTGCTAGAGTGGGTCTGCCTGCTCGAGAAAACAGTGTGCTAACAGAAACAGTGTAGCAAAGGATGGGCTGTTTGAGATAAAACCATTGAATTGACATATCTGCTGGTCCACAGAGATCCGCGTGTTCTTTAGTTGTGTTACTCCACCACAAAGCCTTGTGGCAGAGTTGTTGCTGCTGTGCCAGTCTGATGCAGGGAACAGTTTCTGGACTTGTGCTGGTAACTGCAGGGCACTAGCCTTGGCTTTGCCAGCTTTGCCATTTCAGCAGTTCTTCAGACCCATGTGCATGGCACAAAAAGGTCATTTCCACCTTGGGGGCCCATGAAATTTGTCATGCAGCATGCAGGTATGCTCAAAACTTTTAGATGCAACATAACTGCTGGACTGCAGCCACCAAGTAACTTCCATTTGGTCATGAAGAGACCTGCAAAAACCCTACAAATATGTCTAGACAACGAATAAAGTTTAAAGTTATTCCCGCCAAAGACTTCTACAGACTCACAGGTATGTATGTATTTATCAATCCAAAATAACTTCAGATAACAGTACATTGCTCGGAGCTCATGTTCAGTTATAGATGATGTTGCCTGCAGAGCAATTATTTTCCTGAGAATATTAATGCATAATACAAGCCACCATTCTTATTTTTAGGTGTATAATTTTGCTTTGGCCATTTTCAGAATGTGTGTTGTCTGCTACCACCTGCTTTATAAATTGATCCACCTCTCACTCTGCATTACTGACATGTCCCCATTCTTTACTACTCACCAATTTCTCTCAGCTGCAGGATAAACTTTACATTTTCTTCCCAGTCACTGATGATAGTGTATAGCAGTTTCTTGACAAGAGGGAAGGAGCTGTCATGCCAGTCTGTCAGGTGTCTGTTTATTAACTGCAGCAGCCAAAAGCACACATCACTGTAGAGAGGCTGCCTGGCCTTCCCAGCACTGCTACAGCAACAATACCCACTGTAACCCTTTTCTTCTCACCCACTTTAATTTCCCAGCAAAACATTGATAATGATGTCTTCACTTCCCAGTCACGTTCTCAGCAAAGTGATTATGCTTTAAAAAAAAAAAGGAATTGCAATTGTTTAAAGAGGGATTGATTTCACAGAGCCCACACTTTTCTGAACTGCATCTGAAAAACAAAGAGAAAGAAACTAAATAATGTGCAGCTAGTTAAGAAAGAGCTTTCAGACTTTATTTTGTTGGGAAATGTTGCTCGTCATGGTTAGACAATAGGGGCATGACCTGAACATCCTAGAAAAATACCAGCTGCTCTGAAAGAAAAAAAATTACAAACATATGGTGAAACCCGTATCACTGAAGCATTTAACTTGACAAATTTCACATAAGTTAATTCTGGTGGTAATGTAGTTTCTTCCGGGAACATTTATTTATTTGCACACTGTTTTTCTAAGTGTGCTACATCCAGGCTTTTTCACTGAGGTTCACTGTCTCTGGGGAATGTCATTCAATTTAATGTTGCTCAGAGTGGTCTCCAAACATACTGCTCCAAATGTTTTTTGAACAGCACAGTTGTGTCTCTTCAACCCAGCCCTCCCTCTGCTATTAACCGCCTCACTTTCCAGAATACACCACAACCTTACCTACTTTCAGAAAGAACTTCCTCCACCCTTAAACATTTTTGTTTGCTTGTTTTACTGTTTTCTTCTCTGGGATATACTTAAGTCCCTTAAATCAGCCTTCTACTTCATTCTCCAGGCAGGTATCCTGAGTTGGTTTTGACATTGTCTGCCCTTCTCTCAACTCTGCCTGATGGGCTGTGAATTGCTCTACCCAGACCTGTGCCAGCTGTTGCTCTCTTGAAATCTTTAACCATGTCCGAATCACCACATGACTGGACTACTGCAATTTTCATTTCTGGGTCTCCTAAATTTTTGCTGTCTTAGCTCTGATATTTCTGGGATGCTGCAGCCAGGCTCTTCTTGGTCCTTGAACAAAGCTACTTTAGGATTGTCCGTGACTGTTGGTGTATTGATTTGCCCAATATATATAATTAGGTACATTTTTTGGGCTTTCATATTTTCTACTGCAGATTTGTGGCTATGTCTGTTGATGTAACCTGTACAAAATTAGTCACCAACTACTTACTGTATTGGAAGCTAAAAGCTGGATTTATGCTGCATTGTTAGAGGTGATACTGTTCCCTCCAGGTCTGGAGGACTTCATATTGCTCCATTTCTTGTGATCTGTCCTAGCTGAAGTTACTTTTATCCAACCTGCTCCATCAGCACAGGCAATTCCCTTCTTCTGGGAAAAAAGCCTGCCTCACAAACCAGTTTGCTACTGTCCCTGCTTGTAAATTTCACATGGTCGCCTGCATGAGAAACTGCTTTTTAAGTTTGATATATAGTTCTCTGCATATCTGCCCAGCATAGGGGTACATTTGCCCTCCTCTGTACAGGGACATGTTGACTACCTTTTGATTTTCTGAAGTCAGTAATTGACATGCTGAGTCCATCTATAACTTTGATATTTTTTCAGCCTGTCTCCTTTCAAAATTTTGCTTTCAATATAAAAGGATAGTTTATATTCCTTTATTGCCAACCACATTATTAAGTTATATAAAAATGAGACAGAAATTGGAGGACTATGGGTAAGAAAGATAACACAGGTCCATAATTGTGCATATATGAAAAACATATACCAGTATAAGAGAAAGAGCATAAGTATAAGAGGAGATGTTTCTTCATTGCAGTTTTATATTGGATAGTCCAAAACTGGGGCGTGGGTAGAAAACACAAGAAATGTATGAGATGAATGGGAGACTGGGTGGGAGAGGCAAAGATGTGAGAAACAGTGATCCAGAGAAGGCTGGATGGTGACTTTAAATCTCTTTTGGCCTGCACAACCCCTGTGCTGGTCCACATGTGATGGTGAAGAGAGGTGGCAGCCAGCCCCTGAGCTGGGGTGTGATGCTGGCACTGGGCTGTTACGGGCCTCTGGGCTTTCCGAATGAAAACAAGAAGTTTAGCCAGTGTCTACCATAAGCCTCCCTTAATCTCAAACTATTTCTTTCAGCATATGGAGTGCATTAAAAGAGTATAAAACCATTCTCAGTGGAGGTTTACTGTGTATTATACAAAAATTGAATTGTTGTAATAGCAACTGCAGTTGACTACCACCTCTAAAGATGTGGCATAAATCTGAGTTTTAGTGCCCCATGTAGTAAACACTTAGTGGGTAACGTTGCACAGTCTGCACAAACAATGTTATGGAGCAGAGCCTCTCTGCTAAAGCAAACACCTTGCCACCAATCTACATTAGAAAATAGAAAGGCCACGCCAATTTAGAAAAAATATGTATCAAACAAAGCAGACTATTATTAGACATATAAATCTAAGTTGTTGTGAGATGTTGTCTTAGCTACAGCAGCATCATAAAATGATCCTAATAGCCCATACAGCCATTTAGCTTCATTTAAAAATACACATTCCTTTGACATGTATGGGAGTTGTACACTGGTACTGTAATTACCTTAATCTGGCAACTGCCGTTAATAATTCTCCTTTTCAAGGATTTGAAGATGCTCCGAGTAGTTCCTGTACTTTGTTCTTACTGTAGCATTTTCCTAATTGTTCAAGGCAATTATTTAGAATTTAAATATGCCCAGCAAATCTGCTATGTAAATGCAATTTATTGTATATAAATTATCAACTATGTCTAGAAAGAGGAGAAGCAGCAAAAACACCCAGCATATGTGGTCATATCTTATGTAGCATCTAAGTACATATTTTTTTGTTTTTCCAAACTTCATGTCATTTTCCCACGTAAAAAGAAGCACAAGATATCCTGATTCTTCTTGTATTCAATCATTTGCTTTTAACTTGTGATTGAGGCTAGAAAAATGTGAATAAAATCAGCTTCTTTGAATTGACAAAAGATATATGGAGAGGATTATTTTTCTTTACAGTCTGATGAATGAAAAGATGAAATATCACTGAACAGTAGGAAAAAATGTTGACACATCTAACAATTTTTTTTAAACCAGCAACAACTAAAAATTTCATTAATGGAATAATGAGGTAAAATAAATAAAAAATGCCATGGGGAAGACCCACTTTAATATAATGAAGAATCTTGCTGTTCCATATCTGCAATATTAGAAACACTATACATTGCATATACACATGGTGATTCTGCAGGCTATGAAAACAGTGACTCCTCTGTTATTTATAATCCATAAACTGTAAAAATCTAGACATTCTCATTTCACAGGTGAGAAGTAGTATTCAGTATTTCAGTATTTCAATGCCTGAAGTAGTGACCCATTGGAAAAAAATGGAGGAACATTACAGGGGATGAGTTCATGAGGAGGTGCCTGAACGAATGAATGAATGAACGAATGAATGAATGAATTCAGAGCTCCCATGAACAAAGGAATTTTCCAAGTATAGACCTGAGTCATGGGTAGGAGGATCCAACTTACAAAGACAAAAGTGAACATCACAGTTCTTTGCAATTATGACAATGATTTGAGCCAATATTAGAATAATAGAAAGCATTATAAGAAATAATCCTTACTACTGTAAGGGTGACACCATTCTGGAGCTGTACAATACATCACTACATACTACATTCTCGCATTCAAATACCTGTAAGAAGTTTCTGAAGATGCTCAATCTGAGCCAGCTTCTAGGAGCTTAATTAGAGCCAGGCAAATCTGAGAAAAATTAGCCTTTGGAATTTTTTCTCTTCTAAAACATAACTTACATAAAAAATGCACAATAATAATAAAATCCCCACCAAGCATGAGGAATGATGAATAGGAAGTTGACTGCAGTGTTGTATAAAAGCTGTGTCTGAACTTGTCAACTGAGTGTGTCCAGGATGGTACCTGGACCCAGAGGGCAGCTGATCCACTTCTACTAAATTCCCTCAGGCCTTGGGGTAAGGTGTCACATCTGATGGGTAGGAACCCAGGCTGTGCTAACTCCCAAAATGTGTCTAGGAACGGTTTGAGAGAGCAGGAGGTGGCATGGGCCAGCCTTGTGTTGGAGGCAACTCTGACATCTCCAGTGCCTGAGGATGCTCCTTTGAACAGTTTAATTTGCTAGTATTGGCATAATGAGAGAGACAGTCCTAAAATAATAGCCGAGTATGTGTGTGTATGAGAACTGTACCACAGTTGAAGTCTTACATTTGTACTGTCTTTCCAAATATGTATGTTTAAATCCTGCAGTCATTCCCTTGAACCACAGTCCCCAGGAACCCGATCCTGCAGATGGGGAGAGCAAACCTCTGGAGAGCAATTAAGTGAGCAAGCACTTGTGGTGAACAAAAAAGCAAGTGTCAGCAGGATTAATATCCAGGCATCTCTGCTCCTGCCCACAGCCTGCCTGCCTGGCACTGCCCCGTGTGCCTGCCTCAGCTTACCTTGCTGCTGCTGCTCCCACTTTCCCCACAGTCCCAGGGCCTCTCTGAGCAGTGAGTTGCATCTTCCACCACCCAAGCTCTCTCTCTACTTGGCTCTTGCTCTCCTGAACTCCCAGTTACTCCTCTTTCACCAGCTGATCACATCCTCTTTTTGCTGCAGACTGCTTTTCCCTCTGGCTCAGGCCCCTTCCATTTGGGCAGCCAGTCTCTTTTTCTCCTCCAGCATCAAGCCTTAGCTTTTCCAGAAACTGATTCCTCCCTTTCTCCTTCCTCTGGCCTTTGAGTAATCTCCACTTCAGCACAAAGCCCAGAACACCCATGAAAGACAAATCTGCCTTGGCTGGGTGTCCTGGAGGCTGTGAGTCATGCTGAGGGGACAGTGCCCTTCCTGTCATTGGAACAGCTTGAGCAAGATCAGAGAAAAGTGAATTCTTGGAAACTGTGCTGTGAGAATAGAAATCTCCACCCAACAAGAACAAACCACATTCTTCTTCCCAGAAATTGAAAAAACCAGCAAGAACTGGTGAGATTTATCACAGGCCTAAAAAAATGCAGCTCAGAAGCAGGAACCATCCATTGTGTCAAAACATGGCAGCACCAGATTTGTCTCTTCTGCCATCAGAAATTTTAAGGCTGGTAAAACAACAGATTTCTCCAAGTCTTGCATCCTGAAATGATAGAAACATTTAGGCAGCAACACTCAAACCAGGAAGTCCCAGTAACCAACAGTGCCTGAAGCAAAAACCCAACATAGAAATATCTTAGCTGTATAGACATGCACTAGAAAAAGCCAAAAACTAGGATATATTGAACTGCCAACCCCACTTTTCATACCAAACCATGGTCATAATGTAGGTAATATGGATTACCAGAGCCAGCCCAGTTTGACACCGTGTGGCTCAACGCTAATGTTTGAAATGTTTATGCAAATGATGGGTACTCACATGATAAAGTTATCTTGGCTTTTTTTTAGCTGATTCTCCCATATTAATACTGTCACATAGCCTAAAGCAATTGAAATGATTGACTAGCAAAATGTGTTAATAACGTTGATTATCTTCATTTATTTGCATATAATTCTTTGCTAATTTCTCTGCAGTAATTAGGACTGTGGCACATTGCTGACATGACTTTTTAAAACGGGAATGTGTTAAGTAATATTCAAACCTGTTTTGTGATTTCCAACTGATGTTTTCAATAAAAAAAAATCACCTTCAGGAAAGATATTTCTGAAATGAATATGTATTTCTAGATTTTAAGCAATCATTAGAGGGAGATTTTGCTATCAATGTAGATGTTAGAAATCTAGAAGACATTTCTCTTGAGGCTACAGCTCAGTCAAGATAGATCACTGTTGCCAGTCAGGTAGGAGTTGTTGCCTGGGAAATATGGAAATGACCCAATGTTCTGCACTCAAAGCCCCAAACTGGTGGAAGAAAATACTGGCAGAAAGAAATACACTCCTGTAGTATCCCAAAAATTATATTTCAGTTTGTCATTCCACCTGTGGCATTTAAGTAAATCTACTGAGGTTGATAAATTACTTTCTAATTATGCATATTGCGTTTTGGTCAGCAATTCTTCCTACCAAATCTTTGATCCTCTTTGGGGGCTACTTACAATCATGCTACTTATAAAAGTATTTAAATACCTTTTTTCTTCCTGTCACCATTTTAAATTGCATCTATACTGTGCATTACTGGGTACTAGGCACTGAAATATTTTATAGAGATAGCCTGGATGTTACAGTCAATTCTTATCTCTTATTAACATCAGGTTAGCATACAATTCACAACCTGGTTTTGTGTCTGTGGCCCTGCAAGACAAAAAAAAAAGTCAAGGACAAAAATCTGTGTCCTGAAAATCATGACTGGACAAATGTAAACTTTCCTGAGTGCTTTGCCAGACACATGACAATTTTAAATAGAAGAAAGTGAACAGGTAAAGAAAGCATCAAAGTCAGCATTAATGCTGCTGCCTAAACAGTTTAGCTGTCTTTGCTCCATTTCTTCCACAGCTATTGCTGACTGTGACTACAGATAAGTTGAACAAGGATGGAGGTCACCAAAACAAGAAATGCCTTAATAATTAAGGGCTCAATACATTTCACAAATGCACCTTCTTCTGTATCTGCTGCCAACCAGCTGTGGATCTGTGATATCTTGTAAATATAAATTAAGAAGCCTGAAAGGCTCTGTTCATGATCTAAATGTGGAACTGGAGATGCAGAATGAGGATGAAACTACTAATTACTCTCTCCAGGCTCATACTTGCAATATAATCAAATCTGTCTACCGGGACGATCAGCACTTAATCAATTGAAGTGTGGTATAACCTTGCACTTCATGCTAAAATGAAGCTAGAATTAAAAAAAACCCTGTCATTGTTACAAGCATATTTTCAGGGCAGAGAATTAGCAGGCTTTGCTCTCAAAAATAAGCCTTTCAACATTTAATTACCTATAGCAGGCTGCACACATTTGTTAATGTCTGTGCAGAGATAACAGCTGAGCCTGCTGATGCCAGAAAGCCCTTCCTCTGCTGCCCTGAGAACGGTTTGCTATAGGAATACCTTGTTCCAGCACACTTCTCTGTTGGTAAAATGCTAAGTGCTCTCCTTGTTTTAATGCAAGATGACTTATTAAGTAAAGAGGTGATGCATTTTGCATTTTTCACATTGTCATATCTTATAGCCTGAAGAAAATGTTAATCATGGAAAGGGTGTAGTTATTTGGGTTTTTGTTTTTGTGTTTGTTTGTTTGTTTTTGTTTTGCTTTGTTTTTATTTTAATTTTGCTTTTGTTTTGCTTTGTTTTGTTATTTTTTCCCCTTTTCAACTGAGACTATTCTTATAGCTGAAAACCTCTGTATAACATCAGCAGTCACTTAAATGCTGTGTTTGGACAGTTAGCAAAATTTTGTGGATATGTATTTAAATCTCAGGGGAGCTTCTCTGCCTGTCACAGCAGTAGCTGGCAGCTCAAGAGGCAGGTTTCCCACAAAGATTCACTTGTCCTTTAATTGCAGGGAAGTGAAATAATATCTGTCTGGTTTTTTTATGACTTCTACTTCCAAATTAAACAGGGAAATACAAGGACATGACAAAGATCTCAGCTTTCCAAATCTCTAACACTTCGGTTAGGCAACAGAGTGAAGATTCTGTGTCAGCTCTTGTTTATTCAGATATGCTTTTGCTGCCCTCACAACAGGTATTCCTACTCCATGTCCATTTCTGGGGAGCAACACTGTGGAAGGGGACATGGGGGTCCTGGTTGGTGGAAAGTTGAACATGAGCCAGCAGTGCCCTGGCAGCCAGGAGGGTCAAGCCTGCCCTGGGGGCCATCAGGCACAGCATCACCAGCCGGGCAGGGGAGGGGATTGTCCCACTCTGCTCTGCCCTGGGGCAGCCTCACCTCCAGCTCTGGGGGCAGTTCTGGGTGCCACAGTATAAAAAATACATTAAACCATTAAAGAGCATCCAAAAGAGGACCATGAGGATAGTGAAAGATCTGGAGGGGAAGATATATGGGGAGAGGCTGAGGTCACTTGGTCTGTTCAGCCTGGAGGAGACTGAGGGGAGACCTCATTGTGGTCTTCAACAACCTCACAAGCAGAAGACGAGGGGCAGTGTAGTGGTTTTGGTAAACCATGACAGGCAGGCACTGATCTCTTCACTCTCGTGACCAGTGAAAGGACTCAAGGGAATGTCCTGAAATTGTGTCAGGGGAGGTTTAGGTTGGATATCAGGAAAAGGTTTTTCACCCAGAGGGTGGTTGATCACTGGAACAGGCTCCCCAGGGAAGTGGTCACAGCATCAAGCCTGACAGAGTTCAAAAAAAGGTTTGGACACTCTCAGGCACATGGTGTGATTCTTGGGATTGTCCAGGAGTTGGAACCAATGATCCTGATGGGTCCCTTCCAACCCAGCGTATTTTATGATTCTATGGTTCTATGATTCTATGATTCTGTGATTCTGTGATTCTATGATTCTATGTTTCTTTCCAATCAGCATTTTAGGTAGTTGAAATACTGACACAAACCATTTTGGTTTTGTCTGTTGTTCCATTTTTTAAAACTGTTTAACTCCCAAACTTTGATTGGAAATGCTAAAACAAAAAAAAAAAATTCATAACAATGCTCTGTTTTGAAATTTCTAAACCAGAGAGGATGATAACATGGCTGTTTTGCTTAAAGACTGAAAGAGAGATCAGTCTGGGGCTCCAGGAGTTTTCCAGTAGGCCTCCTGGCCTGATGCTCACCAGTCCCCATTGCTCAAGACAACTGAGGTGTCAACAACTTGTTTCCCTCTTCTGGGTGCTTGACTTTTCTCCATTTAGTCTCTGGACACCATCCACCTTGGCCATGATTCTTGTCTCGACAAACTCTGGAGAATAGCTTACTTGCATGTTATTTGCATTTCATCACTCTTAAGGTTTGTTTAATACTCATATGTGTTGATTGTGTAATATTACATCTTTGGTTATACACCTTGGGTTTTGGAGACAGGAGAGAGGAGTTAGCCTGGCAGTGTCATGGTGGAGAAATGAGTGCTCTGGCAGGAGAAGCAGCTCAGATTGTGCCATGTGGAAGGCAAACACACTGGATGAGTTCTCATCTGCTGCCCAGGGTGGGCAGCAGCTGTGCAAAGCTGGAGCACAAGCCCCTGTTCTTATGCTGTACCTTGCTCTGCTTTGCAGGAGTGTGCATTACTGCATAGAATGCAAGTGGGAGCATTTGGCCTAATCACTGTTACTGCTGAAAACAAAATCTGTCAAGTGGTAAAGACAAACACTGTGGTGAAAAACTTTCACATTTTCTGCTTCTGTTTATTGTGAAGTCTGCCTTAAAAAGAAAGGAATCACAGAATCACAGACTAAACTAGGTTACAAAAGACCTTTGAGATCATCCAGTCCAACCTCTAACATTAACTTATCAGCTAAACCATGGCCTCATTAAGTCTTTTTTTAAACACCTCCAGGGATGGTGACTCAACCATCTCCCTGGGCAGCCCATTCCAATGCCAAACCACTCTTTCTGTGAAGAATTCTTTTCTAATATCTAGCCTAAACTTGCCCTGATGCAGCTTGAGGCTGTGTCCTCTTGTCCTGTCACTGGTCACCTGGGAGAAGGGGCCAACCCCTTCCTGGCTACAACCACCTTTCTGGTAGTCGTAGAGAATGATAAGGAAGGCCAACTTTATGCCACTACAGAAATGAACAAACTACATTTCTGCTTTCTAAGTTCAGCACAGCCTGTGCTCTCAAAAAAAAATTCTACCAGTAGGCAAAATATGAACACAAAGACATGATAACTTTGCTCATTCCTATTTTGTCCTATCACCTTCTGTCAACATCCAGACAAGTGAAACAACCTTTGTAATTAAAAAAAACCAAAACAAACTCCAAAACAATTTCCTGCGTACTTTCTTCCATGGAACAGGAGGACATTATAGGTCAGCTGTATCCTTGATTTTCTTTTTTTTTTGTCAGCAAAATAAGAACATCAGAATTATAAAAATGTCCAAACTCAATCAAGTGTTCATTAGCATTCTGTGGAGTCACTTCAATTAAAGAAAACTCTTATTTTGTCTGCATCACTAGGGAAATGCAGACTAAAATTGGAATGTAAATGTGGTTGTATTTTAGAATGATTTAATGTGACAATCTTCCTATTTGCAAATGGCCTGGCAAAGGGTCACAGTTTAACATCAATTCATAGAACAAAATGCAAGTTCAAAAACATGTCAGAACAATTTGCAGGATGTTTTTCAATTATCTGGCAAAGAACACATGGAGATTTCTTACATTACTTCATTTTTCCTTGAGACTTTATATGCTGCCAGTTTTGAGCTGTGAGTTGTTTGTGTTCTTAAATTCTTGTTTGGGAAGTTTACTAAGATGCTAGCAAGAAGCTCTAGCAAAGTTTCCCTTCATTTCCAAACCACTTCAGTGTCTTTTCCCAGTGATGGGATAAATGGGCTGAGCATTTTCAGCTGCATCTCAGGTAAAACCAACCAAAATCAAGACCTTAAGGCCCTGATTTTTGGAGTGCTTAACACTAACTGTAGCTGAAGGTAATTGGAGCTGCTAGGGCACTGTAGCCCTGAAAACTTGAAACAATGCTATCTTTGTGATGAGGATGGTCCTTGGATTGTCAAACTTGCCTGGAGATGTGAGGTATGATGACTTTGCACATACTGCTTAAAGTAGGACTATGTTTTAAATTCTGTCTGCAATCTCGTTGATCACAATTTAATGAGCTGTTCCTCTCCCCTGTGCAATTAAGGTTAAGAAAGCAACCTAGATATTCTGTAAGTAGGTACAGTAAATACCCAGTAAATAGGTACAGAGGTTCTGCCCAGCCTGAGGAGTTTCCCGTCAGGGGGTTGGGTGGTGGGGAGGTGCCCTCTGCCCCGGAGGGGGAGCAGCCTGGGTGCTGTTCTCTCCTTGCTGGGGATGTGTGTGCACACAGGCGCATGTGCCAGACACTTGTGTGCGCTGGGGTCCTGATCTCGTGGCTCTGAACACTTCCCAGCCAGTCCCCACTTTTCCACTGGCATGAAGAGCAATGCCTGCTCCATCACACACTGTGCAGGAAGCAAAGCAAACCCAGGCACATTTTGTAGCTCTTAATTTCTTTGGTGGGGAAGACATAAAGAAGTGGTATTCCCATGTGTGTCTCGGTCATGCTTGTTACTATGAAAATGCTATAAAATCCCTGACCTGTTCTCAGGCTCTCTGTACCTCTGCCATTGATATGCCCTTTTACAAACCCCTTGGCTGCTCCTCCCAGCTGGGACTCCAGGAAAGAACCAGGACTCTCTGGCATCAATGCCACAAAATAATTCCAGCCAGTATTACTGAATTCAGTAGAAGCAGAGCAAGGTTTGAACTCTGAGCTCTGTAACTGGCACTCTGTGGTTACCACAAAGTGATAAACCAAAACTTAAGCTACCCTCTTGGTATCTGATGTAGTTAAAATTGAGTATTGTAGAATCACAGAATTGTTCAGGTTGGAAAAGATCATCAGGTAAGTGTCACCATTAACCCAGCACCACCACCATGTCCACCACTGAACTATGTTTTCAATGAATGACATGAACTCCATTTGCACCTTAATCAGTATGCCCGGGTCAACACAACTGGCCATCTCCAGCAGCCATGAAGACATGCTACAGTTAGACCTTCTGTTGAAGCAGTTTTCCTGTGTCAATTTGTTCACTTATTTCTTTCACAACTGATCTTTCAGCTTTCAAGTGTGAAACTATAAAATGCCACTGAAAAAATACCATCACTGTCATAGTCCAGTGGGGTTCTATGCTCACTGTCTGTCAGTGTGGCCCACACCAAATAGGTTTACTGTACTAGACTAAAAAATAAAAGTATTTTACTAACTGTGAATCTTAAAAGCTGGAGTGTATTGACTGAGCACATGAGAAAGTCTAATCCTCTACAGCCAAAATATTAATTCAATCCATTATCTTCTCTCTGAGAACAGTCATCTGTTGATGCATTGAGATGAGTACAAACCCAGAGAAGCCATAAACCCTTCCCCAGCATAATATCTCAACTTCTGATGACCCATGGCTCCTGGGCTACGCATTTTTTCTCCATATTTAAATAGATCTGGATTGATTGTTTACTTATCCTCTTTTGACTCATCACTCTGTGAAGCCTGGGAAATTCTGGTGAAAGCCTATGGAAAGACTTTTTGCAGCTGACTGTGTGCTTTATTTGTTTTCTTTGTTTTGAGTTTGCCATATTTTTGTCTTTCTTTGATACTTTCTGATTCTTGCACTAGAAAAGCCAGTGAAAAAAGATCCTTGTTTATGTTCACCATACACTTGTGATTTCATAGACGTTTCTTACAGCCTTGTTGTCAGCGTTTTTCAGACTGAAAAAGCCTGATCTATTTAATCACGTCAGATGCAGAAACCATTTGATACCTTTGTCATCCTAATACCTCTGAACCCCTTTCAGACCTGCTGTACACTATGGAAATGGGTGGACCAGAACTGCCCACAGTACTCAAGGCATGTAGCATGGGATGATGTTCTCTCTCTCCCTTCTCTTTTCCTTTCTTAGTAATTCCTCACATTGAATTTACTTTTTTTTTTAATTACTCCTGAGCATTGAGTTGACACTTTCATAGACTATTATATTTCCAAGATCTTATTCCTGAATGCTAAAGACTCACCATGTATATAAAGTTAGGCTTGTTTTTCTTGTACGTGCTACTTTACATTTATCTACTTTGAATTTCATCTGCCACTTAATCATTCAGTCAGTTTGTTTCCTGAAGTTCTCTCTCTCTCTTTTTTTTTTTCTGCATGAGCTAAATTCTTATCAACAGAAAACATAGCCATCTTACTATTCACCTCCTTTTCCAGGTAATTTAGAAGTGTGTTGAACAGGGCAGACTTACCACATACCCCAGTAAGACTCCACTGGTACCTTCTCTGCATTGAGAAAATTGGTTGTTTATTCCTACTCCTCATTTTCTAAACCATAACTCTTTACCTATCCCTCGAAGGAGTTCCTTTCCCATATTGTAGTTGGGAGAGTTTTTGGTGAAGGACATTGTCAAATAATTTTCATGAATTCCAGAGATTAAATCCCAATCAGTATGTGCAGGATAGGGTGGGGATTGCTTGTTCACTATCTCTTCATTTACTTGAAGTGGGGGACATTGAAGGATGCTTCTATAAGGCATATTCAGAAAATTTTTTCAAACAGGAAAATGATTCTTCATGCATTGTGTAGTTAGGTTTCAAAGTTCATTGCCACACACAGTGTCCATAGTATTTGGTATTTGTAGATTCTGGGGACAGACTGGTCTATTTCGCAGATCACAAATCCACTGACAGTTACCAAATGTATAGAAATAAAGGCTGCCTGAAGAGCTCATGGAAGTTAAAATGATTGGAAGCCCTAGGAGTACTCATCAGGAACATCTTGTACATCTGTTTTGGTTGTCTTCTCTTTCCTAGGCATTCACTTTTGGAAACAGGATTCTTAGCAAACCCAGCCCAGCCACTCCTCTGCCTTTTTGTGCCCACATTCTTAACTGGGTCTATTATTGGATGCCTTCAGAGAATTCTGTCTGGTTTGAAAGACATGACTTCCCTCTTTGAAAGCTCCTTCCCCAGGGTGCACTTTCCCAATATCCTCTGATTTAAGTCCTACCCATGCTCCTGATACAGTTGTCAAACTAGGAGGTGCTACAGCTCTCTAGGTATACCTTGCAAAGGTTAAAAATTTGTCATCACTTTTGCCATCCTCCATTCCTGCAGTGCAAAGACAGCTCTAATGCCTTGCAGCTTCCTTTAGTAGGTCAGCCTTTAAATCATCTGGATCTGACAATTTTTTACCTTAATTTTGACAATTTATTTTATGGACTCTTCTAATGAACTCACTCTGAAATAGTTCCTTTCACATATCCCCTCTGATGCATGAAGAAAGGCTCCAGCCCAGATATTTCCCAAAACTCCTTCAAGGCTGTAAAAATAATTTAATTTTCCTCCTCTGCTTTATCTTCTCTGAAAGTTCCTTTTGAACTTTGATCAATTAATGGGCCTACAAACTCTATAGCTTCCTGCTCCTGATGTGTTTGAAGAAATGATTAATTATGAGGTTTTTACGCCCTCTGAAAACTGTTCTTCAAACTCTTTTTTACTGGCCTGAAACGAGGAACAAGGGAACTTTGCTGAAGGCATTCATTTTGATCTTTTTTTTTTTTTTTGTATTTGTACTTCAGCAAAGAAAGGAAAATTCTTATTGATTTTCATAATCCTGAAAATACATGGATTTGCAACTGAACATACTTCTACACCAAACTTGTTACTGTTTTGGTCCTACATACATATCTACAAGAACAGTTATACAGCATAACCTGATTTTTTTCTGTAAAAATATGTTTACATTTTCACTGACACATTATTTTATGCTAAATAACTAGATGCCTTTCTCTTTATAAGTGTGCCAAGTTGCTTCTGTAAAATGCACAAAAGTAGTGTTTTAGTGTTCTCTTTCTTTAGCTAGATGAAACTACTTGGAAGCCTTTCCTCTCATCTGCTTACATCTGACTTGTATCTCACCTATGCTTATGGCAGTTGGTTGCTCCACTGTTCTTCCACAGTCCCCTTTGCACCCCCATATTGGCTTCTGGCTGATATTTGCTGTTTAACTTTTTGAACTTCTGGTTTGGTACTTGCACAGTCCCCAGCCAGTTTGACTACTCCTGGTCATTAGTATCTCCTTTGTTTGTTTAAGCATTTCTATGTTGGTAGCTTGGCTACTCTGCTCAACTTCTAGTATAGAGGCCATTGTGAATTAAAATAGTCTCCTGGCTCTTGTTCTACTAGGGGTGTGTTGTGGTTGGGCATGCTTCTATTCTGCCTGCTGATGGCAAAAATCCTCTTTTGTTGTGTAGCTTCATCTTTGTACATGTTGGCAGAAAGCTTCTATGTTGCTCTCTACCCTACCAGAAATGTTCATATTCCTAGAAATTGTCCCTGTTCATACCTTTATTTCTGCTACTTTCTGGTTGTTCACAATGTAAGTAAATTTCCCAGAATTTTCTATTTGTTTTTGGTTATTCACAATCATTCAAATTTTGCTGAAGTTGGTCTTGTTGAAACACATTATCTACCCTGTTACTCCTGGCTTTGGAGGTTTATCTGTATGTGCACAGAAACTGGGAGGAGAGTTAAGTCAGTAGCAAAATATGGCTCCTCATGTTTCAGAGAAGGACCTTCACATTTCAATCCCAGGAACTTCACAGTGTCCCTTTCCCAGGTCTGTCTCATGGGCCTGTTCATAGGCAGCCTGAAAAGTTGAGGCAATAGCAAACAAAGTCCTGTTGTGCTCCTTTTTTTAATCATGATTTTTCCTGATTGACAGCATCTGCCTTCTCACTAGAAGACTATTATTCTTCCCTAATTCTAACTGAGGTCACTGTAGTCCAGGAAATTCTCTTTCTTAAATGAATATTATTAGAGATGATATGCACATCTAGACTGTTTAACGACATAAATTTTTGTTAAGTATATGATTTTTCTTCTCTGAAACCTGCTTGTTCTTAGCTACTTGCCTGTGTCTGATTTCATTTGTGATAATATCTCTCATTAACATTTTCTGACACTGACACTAATAATACTCTATTTCTCATCTTTCAAATTGCCATTCTTTTGATGGTTTGACAGTAAAATAATCTTTAACATTAGCAGAAGTAAGGCATCTACCCTGTTGGGCACTTCTAAAATTTTCTGTAGTTTTAGTTGACTAAATGGCTTCACCTTTCTAGAATTAGTCAATTCCATCTCCTTCTACCTTGTTTTATTCACCTCATTAGGAAAAAAAAAATCAATGTTTTTTTTTTTAAAAGCAAATAATGAAGTATAATTTAAATACTTAACCTTCTTTGAAATTGTGTATTTGCAATTAAAAAAAACCCAAACCCAAAGTGTATTGGAATCTGAGCTTGGATCTGAGTGTCAGAATGAGATTTATAACTCCTTCATAGCCACTGGCCATTGGGATTCTGCTGAACTTCAAGGTTCTTGAGTCAAAACATTTCTAAAAATAAATTTGGAGAAGTTTAGAAGTGTGCTTTGAAAGGTGTGACAACAGAACACACTGAAGAAGGACTAAACATGCTGCCTTTACTCCCTTTTACTGCCCCTCGATGTGCTAAGCAGAGCTAGGCAGACCTGTGCTTCGTTGAAATTGCAGGGGGAGATACTTCCTGTACAACATTTCAAACACGGCTCTGTATGGTCTGAGAATCTCTGCTGATGGCCTCATAAGGGTGAGCATGTTTGCTCCTTGGCCTTTGTGGCTCTGGCTATGGAGGCATATTTTTTCTTTGCCCAATTGGTAAACCTAGCAATGCCTATGCCTGGAAGTAAAAAAAAGACCCACAACAAACAAAATCTGTTTGAAGGAACTAGCTTTAGTACTTATTCACTAAGTGTTGATTCAAAACCAAACCAAACTGCTATAAAGCACAATCACCACTTCTGTGAGGCAGACAAGAGTTTCAAGGTTTGTTGCTTATCTGAAGCTTATCTGATCAGATGCACCACTGATCTCTGTCTCTCCAAGCGACGCAGCCCGCTTTCACCCTGCCTTGTAGTCCAGCCCCTCTTTTAGTGGCCCTTTCCCCTTTGGCAATACTTGGCTGGCTCCTGGAGTGCCAACTGTCAGAGTGGCTCGGTCTCGGCTGGGAGACACCTCGTCCCTCTGAGTCCTGCTCACCATAATGTTTTCTGAAAGGGGGAAGCTGGTTGTGGCTCCCTCTACCCTTGCCCCCACCTCTCTGCTCAGCTGCACAGGGCATCCTGTGGTCTATCACATTTTCAGATGATAAAAGTTAGCTAATTCCTACAGCAGGATCATTCTTGCACTGCAGATGAGCTTTCTTTTATTGCTTTGTTCTTCAGCAAGTGTGAGGTGGCCCTGGAAGGACTGGAGTCCCATTAATCTGGTATCTGTACAAATCTTTAATGAGATGCTGTTCCCTGCTACACAGCTTGCAATCTACGAATCTCTTATGACATATGATGAAACCCAATCTACAGAATAGATGCAAAGGGATTTAATTGAATGTCATATCTGCAAAAGCCAAAGGGCAAAATCCTGGCCTCACAGAGGTCACTGGCCAAGATTCCATTGGCTTTAGCGGTGCCAGGCTTTCAACAAGAGTCTTTGCAGAACAAGTATTTGTATTCTGCTCACGTTGACCTATTTCAGGTTGAAATTCCCTTTAGCAGTGCTCACTAAGCCACAGGGCTTGCTGATAAACCTTAACATGTTTAGCCAATGCAAGCTGACAAGGGCATGACATCAGTAGCCAAGTTTCACATCCCACTGACCTTGCCATCATGACTTAGTCCTCTGGGGTCTGTCATCCCTAATGGTTTGGTTTGACAGTGCTTTACTGCACTTGTTGTGTACTCACCTACTACAGTCTGTTAAGAAAACACGGATATGCAGAAGCGGCTCTATGTCTCTGATGGCATATGAATTAAAGCAAGATTGACTACGTCTTTTGTTGAACTAGCATATTGACAGCTCTGTCTTGTTTTCTGATATCTGAGTTATGGATTTCCCAAGTCTGATATTATGTGAATTGTGTCGCACAGAAATTACCACATTTTGTGAAAACTTGATATTTCTACTCAGAGGGTGATTTACTATGATTTTACATCTATCATGTTTGTCTTTCAAAATTTCACACCATTTTACAGGCATCATTACCCTGGTTTATTTTAGAGAGCGAAAACCAAAGTTGCACGCTGACAGGTCTGACCAGAAACCATTGTTTCACTGATTAGGTCTCTCTCTGCTAGCAGAAGGAAGAGTGAGTGCCACATCTCCAGCAGGAAGCTGAAGTATTGCAGGACTGTTCTGCAGACCAAGCACACAAGCAACTCACCTTCTCCTAGGAAAAACAGAAGCAAGTACCATAAATTCCAGAGCATCATGTGTACTCCTCTCTACGACCCATAGAAAAAACCAAAACAAAAAAACCAAAACCAAACCAACCAAAACAACCTTCCCCCACCCAAGGCCCCCCAAACAACCAGAAAAGAGAAGAATCAACACCACCTAAGATAAATGATTTGGGCAGTTGGGGGAAAAGAGGGAGCATATGGACCTGTACCTCAGCCACTCCTATTTGAAACATCTTTCCACATTCCAAGTAATCTCTAGTCCTGCCTAGCATGCTGCATCCTGGGGAGGAGAGTGAGCATTTTACTGCATAAAAGATGAACCAAGCTTTACAGCTCTTTTTCTGAACTCCTTACATTACTTTCATTAAAAAATTGTCTGTGTGGGGCAGTTGTTGCAGAATAAATGCAAGGGGTAAATTCAAAGTGCAACAATCAGTCTGTACTCATTCCCAGAGTGGGTTAAACTAAACACACAGGGACAATTTCACCATGGATTAAGAATGTCCTCCTGAAGAGTTAGTGTGCAATAACTATTCCAAGCTATTTCCCCAGGTAGACAAGCCTAAACATCTGATAAATAGGTCTATTCCTTTTCCTCTTAACCAATTAAGTGCTTATTTTAGAAGGATAAAATGAATTATCACATAACTATTTCACTGCAATATGTCTTACTTAGTGCATTAATGTCAGAAAAAGTGAACTACTGTCCACAGATTGGAAAGAAAGGTGTTAATGTTTTGCATGTACAAGCAAAGAGATGTCTCTTGACCTTATTTTATTTTGGGTAAAGATTATGATGTATTGTTGTTTTTGCAACACTTTACATTTATTTCACAAAATAAATCACATAATGGACTGTCATAATAGCCCCAGTAGCGTGACAGGAAAAAAGAATTGGTAGAGCTACACTTCAGTGCACAGTGAAATAGCTAACAATTTGTTAAATATCCCATGAGTGGATTAAATAGGCATATGATCAGTTGTGTGGCTGCCAAGCCACAGCAGGAGCCAATTAGAATTCACCAAAAATAATTTAGATGAAAACTGATGAATCTATCAAAACCTAATTAAATTTATGGAAAAAAGCAAACATCTCTTTGACAGATTATATAACCAACAAGTTTCTTCGTAAACAGTCAACAAAGGATGGCCACTGAAAGTAGAGCTGCGTTATTTGATCTTGTTTGAAGAGCACTGAGTTTTTTAACATGTAATTCCTATTTAAGTTTCAGTCACATAGAGAGTGAGTCAGCTGCCTTTACATTAAGTAGCACAAAGTCATTCAGCAAATTGCAACTGTTGTTAATTATTTCATGGCTTGTCTTATGTGAAACACGTTAGAGTCTGTGGAGCGGGAGGGATTTGAATGGAGAAGAAAGATGCTGCAGACAGGGAGCTCTTTCAAGGATCTGATTTTATATAATGAACTAGAAAATACACTGATAAATACAACTGTTAGAGCTCAAGCTCTTTAATACTGAGATATTTTCTGTGGTATAATGTTGAGGTAGAGGATTGTTTTTATTGAAATGCTGGGTATTAGGCCACCAAATGGTGAACCAAGTCTGTGTGAGAATGAGCACTGAGGTACCAGCAACAAAACCCAGAAGGCAGAAAGGCAAGACACCTCTAAATGAGAGCTTTCAGCTGCAGTAAATAGATAAACTGTCTTTAGAACCAAAAAGACAGGGACTTGCATGGTTATTCTCATTGAAATCCTGCAAAGAATTAGCCAGAAACGGGGCTGCTGATCATCTTACTCCAGCAATGTCAGGATAGATGTTTCTAAAAAGTACCTTACACTCCAGTTGTTTCTCGGATATCTGCACTGTTCATTCTCCCATGAAACTGTTGTACATTGTGAACTATAACCTGACTTTTCTTTTCACAGAAATTCAGTTTTCCCAGTGCACCAATGCTCTTGTGCTGGATGTGTTTTGTATGACTAATCAATACAACAAAGACATAGCTGAGTGTTACTCAAGACAAAGATTCTTTCCCTCCATGCTATTCAGAAGTGAAGATTCCAGCTGCTGACAGAAGAAAGGTGATATATGTTTCTCCTCTGCGCCTGTTGCTTTTTTGGTGGCCACACCGGAAAATGCTAGGCCAATGTCTGATTCATCTCTCTTGAAACTGGGAAGTTAGCAATGACTTTCCTTTTCCCTTTTCTCCAAATTGAAGGTAAGTGAAAGATCCAATCCTTTAAACACAGTTAATGAAATTCTTCGAACTTGAAGAGTCTGAATATTTACAGAGTAGGTATCTATGAAAATCAAAATGCAGAAGTGTATATGCTCTGTCATCACTGTGTGAATGTTAACGTTTGCCAGACCCTTGCATTACATAAAGATGTCTGAATTACCTTGTATAAAATATTCTTGCAGTCTAAAGAGACATTTTAAAGTGAACATGTCTTAATGCATAGATCCATAATAAGCAGAGGTGTTTGCTTTCTCTGGGAAAAAGAGTGGTTACACATGCCTCATTTTCTGATTTTTCTCGCTCCTAGAATGAAAGCTATCCTTTCAAATGAGGCAAAAATAGAATTGGACTGTAAAATATGATGTAATTTAAACTCTTGAATTAACTTTAATTAAACTAAAGATAACCTAAAATGGAGGAAAATCAGGAACCAAAGAGGGAAAAAGAGAAAATTGCAAATGAGAATGAGGATGACTTATTCAATCAACTGTTATACTCCCTCTAAGAGATGCCTTCCTGAGAATTTGGGATTTTTTGGAGGGAGTGGGGTGAGGTTTTTTGGGGGGTTGGGTGTTTTTCCTTTTGGAGGCTTTTGGGGGTGGAATTTTTATTTTTTTTGGGGGGTGGGAGGTGTCGGCTCATTTTGAGGGAGGAAGAGGGACAAAAGGCAGGAGAAGCACCTCACACGGCCCTGAAAAAGGACAAAAAGATGCTGTGCTTTACTTGCTCTTGGTTGTTTCTGTGGTGCTCTGCGGGAAAGAGGAGACTTTTGGCGTGTCTACCCCCCAGCACAACGTGTGTCAGTACAGGGGCTGCAAAAATGCTGTACAGAGTCATACAAATAGATGACACACTATGCAACTTCTCACCATGCCTAAATAGCCATGAGGGAACTTCCTGTGGAAAACACCCAGCAGACAAGCTGTGAACATGTAACATTTTCTCAGCACTTAACAAGGCATCACCTTGGAGCTAAAGAGGATTGCTACCCTTTTCCTCCTTGTTCAGACCAGTCCCCAGCCATAAATAAGCCCCTTACGCTGCTGCAATGTGCTGCAATGAGCACTTCGAGGACCAAGAAAAATAAGCTTCTGCTCAGGACATAACAAAATGCAGGAGCACAATCTTTCACTAGGAATTTCCCACTGGTGTGGTTTTTTTTTAAGGAGTGTTGGATAACCAAGTCTAACAGAAGCTTTAGAGATCCTCTAAAAATGGTGCTGTTTGCTTCTGTACCAGAGACTCCAAATTCCTCTTGAACAATCATAGAGTCTGCCTTGCTCTGCTCAGATGTAAAGGACAGCCTACTTCTCTGCAATAAGGAATTAGATAAAGATTTGTTGTGATTATTTTAAGCCCCAAAACAATTTGCTAAAACTTGTATTCCTTGATGTATTTTGAATTATTGAATATACGAAATGACAGACATTTGCTTTATCGCAACTGGATCTTAACATATTTTTTTCACATAAAAGTCACATGACAGGTTGGACATTAGGAGGAATTTCTTCACAGAAAGGCTGATTAAGTGTTGGAATGGACTGACCAGGGAGGTGGCAGAGTCAATGTCCCTGGAGGTGTTTAAGGAAAGACTGGACATGGCATGGTCTAGTTGACATGGTGGTGTTTGATAAGAGGTTGGACTTGATGATTTCAGAGGTCTTCTCCAACCTGTGGATTGATTCTGTGATTCTGTAAATATGAAGTTCTATGACACTACTAGAAATATGCCTTTTCCATATCCAAGGGTTAAATTTCATGCTTTGCTCCCAAAGAGGGCAGCTCAGGAGGAACATAAGAAAACTCCTTTAGACTCCTTTAAAACACATACCACCTTTTCCTGCTGGGGCTGGTGCAGGCAGGTGAATAAGGGCTAAGCAGCAACTGAAATATGTGCATGTCTTGTGGTAGATTTCATGTAAGATGGTGCCAATGTGTCTCACATTTATCTCTCACCAAAATTTTTGATAGTTCTGGAAGACCTTTTTAATGTATCCCTCCTATTTGTTGTAAGCAGAATGGGTCTCAAAACAACAACACTGCACTCTAATAATATGCACCAGTTTCTTATTGAAAGAACCTTATAGATTTGTTATCTATTTGCAGAAGTAAACAGAAACAGCTTGGTGTATGCACTAGCCTTAATGTAGAAAATTTTAGAAGTCTCCTTGATAAAGGTACTACATGGTAAGGTATAAGAATGCATTACAGAGCATCTTTAAATAAGATGGAAAGTGTTCATTTTTTAAAATCACTGGATATACTCCTGATAGGGAGCTTGATTTATACCAAATAACATCAATAAAAATGTAGTCATTGACTTCATTAGAAGGATGCTCAAACTAATTACTTGCCACTGGTTTTACATCTACAATTAATTTTGAACTTAATTTTCAGAGGTACTAAGTGCACTCCCATAACCCATTGATTTCAAATAATGTTTTGGGTGCTGGGCACTTCAAAAAATGAGGCTGCCTTATCTACAAATTCAGTCAAATTGTTAATCCACATTGGAATTAATGGACTCAGCTAACAGAATCTGCAAATAAATTGGAAGCACTGAATTAATGCGTCTCCTGATGGTTCTGGAGAGCAGCCTTATCTAACCAGCCCAATCCATTTTTTCACCTGCTCTGACAACAGGCTGCCAGGCGTGGGCTACTCTGCATGGCAGCAGCCTTCTGCTAGGGCACTTAATGTCACACAAAAATATATTCAGTGCTTGAAATGAGCCTATTATTAATAAACACCAATAGATCTCAAGGGTGCTATTCATCTTAGCACCATCCTCGTAGAATCTTTTTTATTGTTTGTGTGATACATTCTCAAGATATTAACATTTTTATGTGGCTGGAAAGAGAAGAAAATCCCCGAATCTCACTCTGTGAACTCAAATCCAAAAGTGGCCAGTGCAGAAACTGTATAAAATTGGATAATCTGTTTACAGAAAGAGCTGGATGGGTAACGGAGTTGGCAAAGACATTCAGCTTTTATATAATTGGCTCAGATACTTTCTGAGTCAGAAGGGTCAGTGAGGCTTTACTGCCTGAAAGTTGCTTTGCAAAACCTGTGAAATAAACCTCACATTTATCATGTAAGGGACATCACCCATCATAGGAAAAATACCAACATGCATAACATTGCCTGGTATCATGGAAGAATTGCCAGGATTTAAACCAGAGGCAGCTGAACAACAAATGGGGTTTCATGTATTTACAGGATTCTGGAAGATTGAGAGTCAAATGATGACTGGCCTCCCTACCCTAATTGAACAACCAACATTCAGTCACCTGTATAAACAGCAATAATTAGCTGTTTTGTTGATGTGTTTTAAAAAAAAATTATATTTCAGCATTTTTAATTAACTCTGGGTTGGAATAAATAATCTTTAACGTGATAGTCTCAATTTCCAGCATCTCCAAATATTGCTGACTATTCTCTTAAACTGCATTTTGTCTAAATAATTTAAGAAAGCTTTAAAGTCCATATTTTAAAATATGCGTGAACTTATTCTATAATAAATGGAAAAACTAAATGCATGCTTAACAAAGAAAGCTGAAAAAACATGAAGTTTAGAGTAAGACCATATTTATCTTTCCTGGTTGTTTTGGTATATAAAGCCATAGAAGAGAAGAAAGCTAAACCTATGCTGTATTAACAGAAGTTAAACAAATAAATTGCCAAGTAAGGATAGAGAACAAGTGAATAAAGGGAACAAGAAATCCACAAAATACAGTAGCTTGTCTATTTGAGTTAAAATGAAAGCAGTGTTCACATGTGTTACTTCCCAAAATATTCCGTGAGAAGAGAAAGAATTTGTTATTTTCTGTGCTTTTCTGTTCTTGATTTTCAGAGCTAAGTGCAGGAAAGATGTACAAATTTTTGAGTTCTTATTGTTGTTTTGCTCCTATTGTACAGAGAAAGGAAGTAAAATCGTTTGGATATTGAATATTCACTTACAGGTCTTCCTGCAGGCCATTTGAAGTCCTTGCAGCTGTGAGGGAATTGCATGCCAGACCCAGGTAAGCGTGGCTGAAATTGAATGTACAGCAGGGAAGGCTCAGGTGTTGGGAACTCTCTTCTCTTTGAGTGCTCGTAAACTACAGGATCATTTTCTTCTTGTTTGTGCTGTTTCTGTCCTATACAGTGGCCTGGAGCAACTTCAGGCTGGATTTCTCTTAGTTGCATGTCCCATAGAGTAAGGAATAACCTTCCTGGGCCCACTGCCCCCAGTGGCACAAGGATGGAGAGAGCTTTAGTTTCTACCAAAATGTGACAACAGTAATGAAAAACTGAAGCTGTCCTATCACCTGTAGCAATTGCAGCTTTGGTATTGAAGCTTTGACGTGTTATCTTTTAGGCACAGATCATTTTGAAGAGTTATCACATGGATATCACCATTGCTTCCCTCCTTCTCACCTGCCTCATACCTTTAAACAAAGCTGTTGGTATGTATAAAAGTTTGTGCTGGGAAAGTCCTGCTTAGTCATGACGTGAGTAATGACATCCAGACCCGAGTGTGGAGGGACTCCGTGCTTGGAATAAGTGTTTGCCTTACTGGCATTTCTCCTCAGAATATGTAGCAGATCTTTGACAGATATGTCATAAAAGGAAAAAAAAAAAAAAAAGACAGTTCTTGT
>VXAD01000993.1:68853-258474 GCA_013399195.1 Dicrurus megarhynchus
CCCCTTAAAATGCAAAACTAATGATTAAACACATTCAAGAGCATTAAAAAATCCAACAAATCCACAGGGGTGACACTGAGAACAAGAGTACAATAACCTGGAGGGTATAAAACTGAACATTTTGGGATTTTAAATATCTTTTGAAGGACACAACTTATGTATGGCTTGAATCCTGTAAAAACTGATTCAAAAACACTAAACATTATAGAAACTAGGCTTTTAGAGATAACTTTCAAAAAGTATAGCTTTCAACATCACAATTAAAATAGATCCTCTTAATTATCCACTTGAACTAATTAACTCCTTGGAACAATCAAAATGTGCAAAACCCAATAAAACAAAACTTCATATATAACAAGATAGATCTGTGATAGAATGCAATTGAATTTATCAAGTTCCAAAGTTCAGAAGAAATTTAATACTTCCACAATTTTTATTAGTCCCACAAGAATGTTTGGCAGAAGTTGCAATACGTGGTATAGCAATGAATATCAGTCTGTGTTTGGAGAGGATCTTGAACAGAAGAGCGCTACAGTGCTATAGACAACAGCAAGGTGAGTTTGTTATCAAAACAGTGGGACAGTGCAGTGAATGCTACCCTTTGTAAAACACTCCAAAAGCCAACAGAACATAACCAAGTAGACAAATAGTTATGTCTCTTTCCTTTGTATTAAGCTGTGTAGTACCCCTCAGAAGGCCCTGCAGCAAAGAATGATTGATGCACGTAACAGTGAATTTCATCCTGCTCCTCGAGGACAGGAGCAATTGCTGTGCCTTTCCTCTTCATTTTATGCGGTTCACCATGCTCTTTGCTTCATGCTTTTCAAGTCCTTGAGCATAATCAAAATAGTACAGGCTGTCTGTAACCTCAAAGTAAAGCAGATAATTTAGAAAATGTTTTTTCACATATCCTTTCTTCCCTGATTTTTCAGTTGACCTCTGATTATTTTGGTTTCTTTTTGGCATCTAATATCAAAGACTATACAGCTAAAGTCAGCCCCTACGAAAGATATATGAAAAGCAACACCACGTTCTCAGACTGAGAAGGGTGCTTGTCTGGACAGTATAATTTTTAAAAAGTCTAATTTGCCTGCAATAAAATATAAATTCAATACTTTGCATTAGCTGTTCTTATTTCCTTGTGTGCAGCATTCTTTCATACAATTCTGGTATGTTCTAAAATTGCTACCAACCTAAGAGGAAAATCATGCCTCTAAAAACTTCTTGCTAATGGAATATTAAAATTACAACTCAGTCGTCTTAAAACCACTGAGTAACAGCACTTTCCTGTTCACCAAAAAAACTACTCTTTTCAAATGGCTTTATCTTCCTCTTAGATTTTCCACCTTAGCCTACTGGCCTGTGAAAAAAAAAGAATAAATAAATAAATAAACAAACATATAAAATTATGTGGTGCGGCCAAAACCGGAATCTGCATTAGTTGCCTCTGGGAAGACTGAATAACATTTCAATAGTACCAGTACGCAGTACCTCATTGTGATTTTCAGCTGAGACCACTGGTGCTTAAAGGATACCTATCTAGGTCACAGTAGTGCTTGTTTATCCATAGCAATTGTTGTATGCCCAAACAAATAAGGTGAAGCTTAAAAGGCAGAAAAAAAAGAGCAGCTTTTTTGTCATCAGAGTTTGCCTTAAGAAACTTAGTCACCTACATGGTTTCATAAGAGCATGTCATGTACACAGCATATCCACAACACCAAGTGTGTGAAGGGGGCCTACCCAGGTGACAAAAGCTTTTCCAGTCTTGGCAAAATGATTTGGTTTGACAGCTGACATCACATTTCAAGGTAGCTGGGCACAGGAAACTGCTGGTATTTCTCATAAGGGGGAAAGGTTTCTTCCCATTCGCTTTACCACACAGTGATATTGCAGCTTTCAGCTGAAGTAAATGTTTCATCTGGGTCCTGACAAACTTGCTATCATATAGTGAGTTTTAGAACGAACAGCTTTTGTTTCAAGTTTACAGCTGGTTTGGTGGCTGCCTTCTGATTTCAAATGGTGTGTTATTGGGCAGGGATGGTAACCAAACACACCTGGGCAGTTCTTCGGGCATAACTGAATCCAGCATTTACTGATTTCTGTGGATCAAGAAATCTAGGAACCAGTATAAACTGCAGACCAATATAACACAACATAGATATTAAAGTGCAAACCATGCCTATGCAATGTTTCTCCTTTAGCTCCAGGCACAAATGTAATTTGAGAGACATTTTCTGCTCAAGAACCTTCAATGTCTTACTATTTGTTATGGATGTTGAATGTACAATTTTTAGCTTTGAATCGTGTCATCAGTGTCACCATTCAAAAGACAGCATGTCATCTTGGCTTAGTGTATGAATTATGGAGAAACACAGTTTTAGTATTTTATTTTCTATAGTAATCACATATGCAGTCTTGATATACTTCATGTTTTTTTTAGCCTTTTTGAAATATCGATCCCTATAAAGCAAGCAGGTATTGCCAGTACTTACAAACTATTCTGAAATGTTGATCAGTAGTTCATCATTGAGTATATAAAATGAAGCTTGTACCATTAGCCACTTTTACAAGACCTTATTTTTTGGGAGCTGGAGCTCCAAGTGTTGCTATAATGATTTCCTGTTTTCATGATGGTACTCCATCTTCAAATATTTTCTACTCAGAGCACTATCTCGGTTACTCGAAATATAAAACAGAATACTCTATAAATCTAGAAATAAATGCATAAGCACATCATTTTATGCTTGATGTATTTGTCATAGGTTTCCATAAGTCAAAAAAGACACCATTAGTTTTAGCATTTTATCATGACTGCTTCTCCTTTGATGGGAACGGCTCAGTCATAAGCTGAGAGCAATTACATTGGATGGGAGCAAAGGCCCACCTCATGCAGTACACTTTCTCTAATGGTCACCAGTGGCAGATCACTGTGGGAAAGTAAGTATAAGCAAAAATAAGTATAAGCAACAAATTTGTGTCAGTTTAGGGACTTATATGCAAATATTGCATACACCTCACTCTATTCAACAGCTCACCTTGGATGCTGGTTGCAAAAAACCTAAATGATTTTGAAAACATCTGTATTTCAGGCTGAGTCAGACATTGCCTTACTGGGACCTATTTCTTTACTTTAAACTTGATGTTGGATAATTTCAACTGGTGAATTATAAATCTGGAATTATGAGGGAGAGAAAATAATGATTTCTTATTTTTCATCTCTATATCATCCATTATTTTAATACCTTGGTTTTATCTTCCCAGTTGCATCTTTTCAGAACTGGAGACTTCAGGTTGTCTTACTTTCTCTTTGCAAGAAGATTGTTCTATCCCCAGTCAGAAGTTTTTCTAACAGAGGCATCATTCTCTGTGGGATCGCTGTAGGGACATTATTACAACATTATTAGGCTCTAATAGTCTTCAAATTGTGCTGAGAACTATATACAGATGTATTCAGCACCTCTTAAAGCAAGCTATTACAAATAAAATAGTTAAAAGGGATTTTAGCTGCCTACCAAAAGTCACACATAGTTAAAAGCCCATGATGTCTAAAAGATAAGGTTTTCCAGGAGGAAATCTGACAGTGTAAATACAGATTCACGTTGGTGTTTCAGGAAGTTTTCTTAGTCCTTAATGTACAGGTGGGGAGAGAGTGAGCTTCTTTTTTTTGTATTACCCTTCGTAACTTGGTTTTATATTGAGGGTTCAGCTGCCCACCCTTCCTTGGCAACAGGCACATGAATGACAAACATATAAACCAAACATGTACACACACACTGTCCTTTCACTCTGGCATCTTTCTTAAACTGCAGAGCAGCTCCTGGTCCACTCCTCCTGCAAAACCATGACTGGCAATGCTTCAGCAGCATCTAAACATCTTCATGCCAACAGCTGCTAGTGAAGGCAAGGATGCAGCATTTGTCCCCATCCTCTGACTTTCCCCAGGAAGACTGACAACGAGGAGATTTCAATATCCTACCAAAAAAAAAAAAAATTATTGTACAACACATTCCTCTTATTACTCTTCTGTCATCTACAAATGAACTTCTACTGAAGCCAGGAGAACTGAGAATATTTGGGTTGCCTTCCTGATACACTGATGTCATTGTTCATTTCCATTTTATTGAAATGTTATAACTTTCTGCATTTTAATGTAATTTCAGTGGGTATAGTCTAGCACAGAGTTCAAACCTAAAATTTCTTTCATCTGTGGGCTTTTATTTTCTAATATTTTCTTCAATATATTTTATTCAAAACTAAATGATACCAAGGTCATGTAGCATCAGAAATGCAGTGTTCTTCAGCAATGCATAGAAAATATGCAATTAAATTAAACTGTAAAGTGAGTGAAACTGAATTGCTAGGAAGGGCAGAATATTGCCCATTCCTACTTCAGTGCCAAAATGAGGAGTCAATCAGTCCTCTTTTGGCTAAAACAGAACAAAGGGAATACTTGTGGTGAGGAAAGGCAAAAAGAAGTTCCAGTTCTTTGAGGGATCCAAGAAGGCCCTTTGGCATTGAAATGAAATATTTCGTTAGGGGCTTTTTCCAATAGAAGCAGAGAAAAATGCAGATTTGGAATCAGGTCCAGAAGGGAGAACCAGGAGTGTGGCAAACACCTGCATCAGAGATACTGATGATAATGATGCTAGAGCTGGAGATGCTCCTCTGACCCCCCTGGACTCTCCCTGTGTCCACTCAGCTTACATGTAGGACAAACCTGGCCACCTGCCACAGACTTGACCTTGTGTTTTCCAGCAGTTTCTGGAAAATGCCAGCGTTCCAGAACAACTCATAACTCAGGGAAAAGCCACCATGGGAAAAGCTGCTGCACTGGACAGGACATAGCTGGATCCTGCCTGTGTTGTCCTGGGTGTGGACACTAAAGCAGTTGTTTTTCATAGGAATTCGATTATTTTTGATACTTCTCTTTTGCTTAAGAACATTGTTGAAACTGGATGAGTGCTCTGCTACGTACTATTGCAAAACCCTGTGATGATCTTTGATAAACATTAATGTTTTTTGTGTACTTTCTTAGTTTTTCTAAAAATCTCTTTTCCCCCTGTTGATTGAAGTTAAAAGTATAATGTGCTCCAAAACAGGGGAGAATGTTGCTGTGATGAGATTGCAGTATTCTTTTATTTTTTTTAATGTAGAAAGTTCTGAAGGACACTTTTTTTTCCTGCAGAACTCCCTGCTTGGAGATCTGAATTAAATCTAGGAAAATACTAATAAAGTTTAAAGATCATTCCATAAGAAAGCAATGAAAACAAGTGCATGCTCTAGCCACAGAAAATGTAAGAGACTAACTGAATTCCCCATTGAGGTGGTTGCCAGGTTGTGCTGCAAAGGGGATGAATTTGGCTTGGAAGCCGAACTGCAAATTCACAGCCTCCCCAGAGGTTTGGTTCTGTTGCAGTGTCTCTGCTGCTGTGAACAGCGACTTCTGGGAACTGTGCCTTCCCTCAGTAATTCTGCAGCAGCGCAATCCTATATTTAATCAATTCAGGTTCTAGAAATACTTCATTGCCCGGTGTGAAAGTCACTGCACAGACCCACAGATCAAGAGAATGTACTTAGCCCCCATTCAGAAAAGTTAGATGTTCCTTTGTAGAAAGACAGTGAAATGCAAGCGAAAGAAAGAAGGCAAATACTGTGTCAGACTTTTCTGCCCTTTCAAAAGGTGATAAAACTTTGGGGAAGTTTGTGTTGGTTCATTCAGTGGTGTTTTTTCTTTTTTTAAAATTCTATTTTATTAGGGGGGTGGTGTTGGTGGCTTTTGTTTCATTTTGTTTTGTTTTAATACTCCCCATCCCTACTTGACTCTTGGAAAACAAAAGGGATTGTTAAGGCATGTTGTACTTAGGCTAATAAGTTTTAGATGTAATGGTAACTTAAAGTAACATCATGATTGTCTCAGGAAAACAATAGAGTGATAAAATCAGTGAATGCAGAAGTTTTATGGATATCACAGGTACAAAAATTCCCTTCATTTCCCACGGTGCAATTAACAATTAGAATTTTCTTGTAAATGGGATGGGGAATCACAACACACCTGCACAAGAACTCTATCACAAATACCAAAGTAAATCTTCATCCTAGAATAGAATATTTCCATCTGACTCAACATTTTGCTTACTGCTTTCCACTCATGAATGGCTGCATTTAGATATCTTCCTGTTTGCAACCATGACAGGAGCTGCATAGAACTGCCAGCAGATATCAAATAACTAACTTTACATGAGAACAATGGTGAAAATGGATTCCTTTTGAAAAATCCCACTGAATGGAGAAGATGGTACTTTTTAGCATCTCTAAGGCTCTTATTCTGCCTGCAGGAAAAACTTGTTTACTTCAATAGGAAAACACAAAAAAATAAGTACTTGTCTGCAGATGAAAATGCAGCATTTTAATGTAAGATTTTAATTCACGGGGATTTTAAAAATTAATTCACAAGAAAAGACTGGCATATGCTTTCTTAAGATCATCTTAAGTTTATTAATAATGGGTTTGAAGCAACCCCAGACAAGGATTTCTTCAGAGCAGTCTCTATTGGTATATATTATTTGCGGCAATTATACATTTAAGAGGCTTTGGGCTCTAACCTGCTCGTTAGGCCAACACACAGGGATCTTGGTCCTGTACTAAATCTGATGAACATCACTAGGATTTTCCTTCAAGAGGAAGTAATTTTCCATTTACAGGTCACTGTGGGATGTTCAGTCACGCTGTTTGGCAAGGCTCAGGGAGCATCCTGTGAGACTGCAGGAGCCCTTGACTGCTGGTGTTGGCGAGAGCAGAAATCTGCAGCAGGACCTCTTCATGCAGCTCATGACAATGTTTAGATGGGTGCTTGCAAAGCAGCATCTTCCTTCCAGTCCCTCACAGCTTCCTTCTTATGTTTCTAGAAAGAAATTATACAGATTTGGTCTCAGCTGGACTGAATAGCTTCCTGTGAAAATGCTGAGGTAGATAATTTCAGATGTTTGGAATGAAATAATCTGAAGCATTGCTAAATGCAAAGGCATTTTTTTCTCTTTTTAGTTTATTATAATGACACTACTATGACTGTATCCATTTCAGAAGTTTCCTTTACAGTTACCCAGTTAGGATTAATCACCACCTCTACTCTATGAACTTATGGCCCAAGAGGCATTATAAGTAATGATAATAAACAAGTCCTTAGCATTACTTTAAGTGAAAAATTTAAAGCCGAAAAAATGTATTTAATACTATGATAAAACACTAAGCCACCATTATTGTATTTTACATAAGGGCATATAGAGCATAAAGGTACTCACATTTATTTCTGGTGTGTAAAGTCAAATGTAATTCAAAAATTATTCCATTCATAAATATCTTCAGTGGAGGGGCAATAATTGCACTAACACTTGGAAAACCCAATCTGAATTCATTAATTTTGCAATTCAGCAAGAAATCGGCATACTTAGCACGAAAGAGGAGAACTCAACTGAAATAGCCTGGTTTCAGGACACCAGCATGAAATTGTATTGAATACCTTTTGCTGCTAGTGCTTAGAGCTGTTGAGAAGAAGAAGAAAACCTCAATAACTTAATGTACCATAACACCAGTCTTGCTAAAAACACAGTTTGTACATTTGATTTTCAGGACTGTGCTCAGTCCATCATGGCATCATTTAAAGAAGTGATTGGCATCACTGGAACTGTTGTATGGGCTGCTGGATCAGAGACACCTCCTGCATGGTCTTGGGCAAGTTATTTCACCTTTCTGTGCTTCTGTTTACCCTGCCATTGCTTGCCTGCCTTATCTGTTTAGTCTGGACTGGAAGTCTCCAAGACAGGCATGCTCTCTCTGTGCTTGGTCAGTAAAAAGCCCAACTGAGTCTCAGTTCAGCCGCAGCCTTTGTGCACTGCTATATTACAAACACTGCCTCTTACCATAGATGTAAACGCAGTGTATTGTACTTGGCAAAACCAAAGTCCTGGTAATGAGATCTCTCTCTACAACATCTGATACTCTAAAATCTCAGAGAGATGGAGAAACCACCTTATTTATATGAGCAAGTGTGAAGTTTGTAAAGATATACACTACTGAAGTTTTGTTGCTGCTCTATCTCATGTTTAAGTGGGTTATTCAACTTCATAGCTGCTGGTTTTTGCCCAGCACACTATGCAGGCAAAGCCCCATGCCTTTGGATAGAAAGGTCAAGTTCAGGCTGTCTACCTTCCAGACAGAAGTGTCAGCTAGTTGGGAACAGGAGGTGCAGAAAGGCAGAAGCCAAAATTGCATTACTAGCTGATTCAATTTTAAATATACCTGCAAAATAAAACCATCATCCTCCATCAAAATAAGCTAAAGCAAGCTTCTGACTTTATTATCAGAGTTTTAAAATCTTGCGTGTCTTGGTATTTCTTGCTCTTGCCACTTAAAATTCTCAGATAAACAAAATTTACAGGTATAGTAATTGTTGCAGGTGGTATTGCAATCTTGCAATACCAGTGTGGCTCCTTGCAGCATCAAGAATCATTTTTGTGATGGGGGGGGGGGAGAAGCACAACAAGGAAAAAGAGATTAATTTAGTATTTTTCCTTCATGTAAATTTCTTTCTGTCTTGAGACCCTGTTTATTTTGTTTGATTTTTTTTTTAACATGCATGAAATTGTAGAAAGTTTCCCTAATTTCTCATCCTCATTTTCCATCAGATTACATAGATAACTGCATCCAAGTTTAGATTCTTTTTTCTGGGCTCCTCGTGCATTTAGATTCTTGCTCAAGATATTTTTCACAGCCCGATTAGAGCGCGAAAGCCCAGTTTGTCCGAACAGAACTGCTAATACGATGTTCCCACAGAAGACAGTCGCGTTCCTGTTCTGATGGAAATCACTCAAGCCAGCACTCTCCTTAAAAAGAAGAGAGGAAGGTTTCAGGGGCTGGGGCACACGCTGATGCCCCTCTGGCATATCTCTCCACCTGGCTGTGGCAGGAGAGCCCCTTCCCGGTGTGGAGTCAGCCGGGCCACTGCGTGAGCGAGTTCAAATTATGCCCGTGTAGAACTGGTTTGGGAGGTTCGAAGCACAGGAGCGACACGACTAAAATGCTCCGCTTAGCTAGATGCGGCTATTAGGACGCCTAATAAATATTTATAGCCCCTCACCGAGGAGGTGATTGACAGCACGGGGGCAATCCCTATCCTGCAGCTGGAGGCAAGCAGCCGCCTCGGGGAAAGCATCCCGGGGCGGGGGTCGCGTACAGTAGGGTGGCGTTGCTTCCGCACTCGCGGAGGGGCTTGGGACGGCCCTGGGAGTTCCACAGTTCGTGCCTTCCTCCTCAGGGGCTGCGGGCACCGCCAGGGCAGGACCCGCCCCAGCCCGCGGAGGGACGAGCGGCCGCTGCGCGGTGCGGCCCGGCCCGGCTCCCCCCGTGGTGCGGAAGGGCGCTGCCGCAGTGACTGCGGTCCCGCGGAGAGCTGCGGAGCCGCCCGCCCCGCCGCAGCCGGGCTGCCTGCAGGTGAAGTGAAAGTCGTCGGGGGGAGCGAGGAGGACGAGGAGGAGGCAGCTGCGGCGGCGGCGGCGGCGGCGGAGGAGAAGGAGGAGGAGGAGGAGGAGGAAGAGGAGGGAGCGCGCAGCCCGTCCTGCGCGCTGCAGCCGGCGGAGGCTCCGCACCGCCCCCGGCCCTCCGCGGCGGCGGCATCCCCGCTCCGCCGAAGTGAGTGGTCCCCAAGTTCGCTTTCCCGGGAAAGGGGGTGACCTTGGGGCGATCGCCCCGCGGGCAGGTGGGGCTGAGCGGGGCGGGGGTCGGCGCTGCCCCCGCCGCCGCCTCCCGGTGCCGTCAGCAGCGCGGGGAGGCGAAGCGCGGGCGGGGAGCGGTGCTCGGGCGTTTCCCGGCGCGGGGGAGGCACCGGCAGCCTCGGCGGGAGCAGCCGGGCGGCTGAGCGCCAGGTCGGGAGCACCGCTTGTCTGGCTTGTCCCTGTGCCTGCGAGTCTTCTCCTTGTGAGTAAACTTAGGAATATGTCAAACTTAGAAGTTACTTATTGATAAGCACGGAGTACTACAGAAACTGCTTTTCCCCCGAAAAACATGATGGGTGTGTGTGTGTATTGCATGCTTTGACTGTCAGAAGCTTTCCACGACAAAATGACTGTGCTTTTTAGAGGAAAAGAATCCCAACCTAAAGCCTTTAAGAATGTGCAGTTTGAGTCGGAAGCTTTTCCTTTGAGCCCTGAGGACGAAGGCGCAGCTCTCCAAGCACTCCAACTGCGGGGTCCGCAACCCTAGACCTGCTGCTCTGCTCGCAGGGGCCGTGTGAGGGTCTGGAAGATGGTTAGTGGGGTGTTTCGCGTGTCTTTGCCCATGTGTGTGCCCTGAGGTATGATCTGCTCTTAGCCAAGAGTCAACTTTTTCTGCTGCTTCTGAAGTTCAAGCAAAACTATTGTTAGCTTCAAGAATAGCAGGATTTGGCTTATTTGTGTTTGGCAAAGTTCAGCCCCTGCATGCAGTACTGGGCAGTGTGGTGATGTCAGCTTCTCAGAATATTTAAATGTCGTGTTTAGTGCTGCATATCTTTGCTGCTGTTTAAAATCAGTCGTTCTTAATGAGCTTTTATTTCCTGTTCTTTCTCTGTCCTAATGCCTTCAAAATCCTTGTTTGGAGTTCTGCAGATGAGCATTGCATACTGCCCAGGGATATCACCAGCTGATCGTTTGCACGTCTCTGGTTGCTCAAGAAGGCTGCCTGGACAGTAGCTTTTGCTTATTGGGGAAGCACAGACTGTGAGGCAAAGTACTGTGTTACATCAAGCATTAAGATGTAATTTTGTAGACTTCTGGTAAACTGACTTTCTGCATGTTAGAGATGGATATCAAACCCATATTATTTCTTTTTTCCTTCTGACCTTGTGAACTGTGTGAAGTGTAGTGAGTATGCAATGCATAGAAATCTGTATCCTCTAGTTCTCTGAGAATGACATTTTCATATAGTGACCAAGATAGATCTCTGACTAACTGTACCAAGCGTATTTTTATTTCATTAACTCTGTGTTCACCAAGCCAAACCTAATCTCAAATTCTTTTGATAACACCCAAACTAATGCATGCAGGAATTTCTGTGCACACAGCTGGTCATGTTGTATGTACAGCGTCCAGGATGCAGCACTGATAGTGCACAACTCTTTCTGCAGCCAGAACTTCTCTCTGATTTCATACTCTGTGTACCTGGAGTTCTGACTGATGTGCATAGGCCCAAAGACTTTATAAAATGCCCTAGTCCAGGCTTGGATTTTAGAGAACCTTTATCCTCAGATCATTGCACAATTAGAGGAGGAAGTTTAGTATTGAGTATTTTTAATGCTCTTGTGTCTGGAACTATAAATATATTTTTTTCCTGTATGGCAGAAAAATTATTCTAAAACTGTTTTGACAATTTGTTGTAACTCAGATTAGCTATGTTTTCTAAAGCATTCAATGTGCGCCAATAAAATTACCATTAAATAAAACTCCTGTATTTGGTTACTTTTTTCTTGCCCATAAAAGCATTGCTTTTGTATTCTTATTCATCATTGGTTATGTCAGGGTTTTTTATTTGGTTTTATTTTGTGCCTTTTTTTTCTTAACAGATAGATGTTCTGATTAGCTAATTTGCTGTCTACCTACTTTAAGTGCTTGACATAGCAATGTCCTGTTTATTGCTTTGTGATCAATTACTGTACTGATACTCCATGTGTGTAGGTTTTGGTTTAGGCTATAAGAAGAGGTGGGAAAGGTTAGCTTACCTTTTTTTTTTCCTTACATATTCCTAAGGAAGCCAGTGCTCTGGTAAGGCAGTTTTGTTTCTTGAGCGAATAAATCCATTTCTCCTCATTGAAGGTTAAAGCTTGGCAGCTCTTTCATGTGGAGCCTTGTGTAATAGGGGCAGTGGTTTTGTTGGGGCAAAGATGACGTCTAGGCTGCTGTTGGTAACAGTTTGGATTTTGTAAGGTTGCCCTTAATTGAACAACTCTCTTGTGTTTGACATTTGCTGTGACCTCCTGCTGTAAGCAAAAGGAGACAATTAATGATTTTGAAGCTTGTCTTTCACTCAGAGTTGAGGATGTTTAGTTCCTGTTCTAACTCTCAACCATGATTGTATTTTCACTTTTTTTCATCCTGATGTTCTGTTGCATCCCTATCACACTTGAAATTTTTGCAAACATACAGAAAAATTTGACATTTACTGAGAACCTAGGTATTTAAAGTTTGCTTTAAAGATACAGAAGTTTTCGAGATAAAGCTAGCCCATTTTTACAATAGTTATGTTGATTAGTCAGTCCAATAACTTAACTTATTGGAAGTTAAGTTAGAAGTAGTGAAGAAAGCAATGAGGAGAAAGTAGACTGTGGGTGGTAAATATGGGACCAAGAAAAAGGGCCATGCTCTGGAGCAAGAAGCAGGGGATGCAAAGCAAGCTGAGAGGGAGGAAAACTAAAGAAATAACTGGGAAAGTGGGGTGGAACTAATGTTAGCTGGCAGGGAAAGAGAAAAAATATGGACTTTTTCTATTTGACTGATCACTTATATCAAACTGTAATGAGTTTAAAATCTCATGGAGGACGGCGTTATTTTTACTTATGCCCATTCTGTATTTGACACTGTCGTGGTGGGCAGAATCTCAAGCCTATAGAGAGGAATTTTATTGCAGACCCAGCTTTGCTGGCTTGTGGTAACCAAATAAATGATAAAAGTCCTGGGCTCTTCTGAAATAGTGCATGTGACTGGTTTGTCACAGTATCTGTGTGTGCTTGCACCTCGGCAGTGGTACCGAAAATGGCAACTTGAGCATTCAAAGGGTAGTTGGTGGTAACTGCTTTGTCTCATAAAGAGCCCAGCTGGAATGTAAATTGCTGACCTGGGGGTGAAGGCCTTTCCAGTCCATTGCAATTACTTGAGGTTTTGGGCCTCTTCCAAAACAGTGCGTTCCAGCTAGGCATCACTGATTCTTTAATTCTGCAAAAAATAAATTGCTTTCCCTTGAATGTGTTGTGCTGTGGTGCAAAGGGACATTCCTCTGTGATACCAAACATCTCAATCCCTCTGACTGGAGGAGGTGTGGTCATTGGTCTTGATTCAGTGAAGTCTTGAACATAACACTTGACATTATATTTATCTGTTAGTCTTTCTAGATTTGTATTCATGAATTTGGATTCACTAAAGATGTCTCGGAACTTGTATACATAGTTTAGATACATGCAAGACTGCTTCTCATTTTTTTTCTCCCTCAGCACAGTTGAATAATAGTGTTTCTTCCATTTTTTTCTCCAGTATAAGCTGGAATTGGCTATATTCCTGAATGCCTTAGAATTCATTAAATAATGGAATGGTAGTTTTCCAAGCCAGCATGAAATGAAATAACTTTAAACATGTATACACAAAAAGAAAATGCTGAGATATTTGTTGCTAACATTAAAGTATACTTTTAGATCTTGGGATAACAACATTGTCTGTCTCAGGATGGTGGGTAATGCCAGGAGAAGAAAAAGGTTTTGTGTCAGGGACAGAATGCATTGGGACAGTACAGTGGTTATTCCAAGATCATCTCGTGATGGTAAATGTTGGTAGTGGTTTGGGTTTTGGTTTTTTTTTTTGGTTTTGCTTTTGGTTTTTTTTCCCCTGTTTTTGTTGTTGTTGTTGATATTTTTTTTTTTAATTAAGGGGATATTAAAATGTTTGATTGTTATCCCTTTTTTTCCAATTTCTTTGGATGGGAGAGAAAAACAAACCTTTCTGTAGTTCCCCACTGAAAACCTCTCAGGAAACCCTGAGAGGTTGGAGTATCTCCAAATCACGTGATACAGTGTTTGGGTTTGTGCAAATTAATGGTGAGTCTGTAAAATCTTGTGGACTATGTGTTTCTTTGAAAAAGTGTAGCTTTTGTATTTGTCACCATATAGGTTCTTTCCCTGAATCTCTTCCTTCCTCCTATAGCAGTATGCAACTTTTTACTTGAGGCCCCAATTTGCCTAAAATATAAATCATGAGTCACGTGTGTGTGTGTGAGTTTCTTTTTATTTTCTCTTTTTTATTATTTTCTTTTTTTTTTTTTTCTTTTTCTTTTCTTTTTTCCTTTTCATGCAATATGGACTAAATCAGTTTTCATCTTATGAAATCTTATGAAATGCAGTGGGAACTATTACTTTTTTACATCCCTTCTTTGGGTATGGTGAGACACGAAATGGTGCCTTTGTAGAATTTGGTAGGAGTTTGGTTGAGAGCCACAGGATGGTTAAGATTGACAGGGATCTCAGGAGGTCATCTTGTACAACCTCCCTGTTCTGGCAGGCCCACCTAGAGATGGTTGTCCAGGCAACTTTCGGGCATCTCCAAGGATGGAGATTCCAGAGCCTCTCTGGATACCCTGTGCTCAGTCAGTATTGCTAAAAAAATATGTGGACTCCTTTGAGATGGAGTTTTAGAGGAGTGTTTAAAATCTTTGTGATTGGGGATGAGTATTTGATGAAAGATGCAATTTAAACCAAATTAAACCCACCACAACTGAAAACTTCTGGGGTTTGCTTATTGCTAAGATGCTTTATACAGCTTTATACAGCTGCTTAAAGTCACACAAGCTGGCATTTTATTCTTCAGCTTGCCTACCTGGTGCTTCCCTTTCATTCAGTTTTCTTGTGATCTTTATCCCAAAAGAATATGAGCACAAGAAACATTGAAATCCTAATTTCCTTTACAAGGATGGAGAAAGAAGCCCTGCTTGCACTACTGTCTAAAGGACCCCTTAACTCAGGAAGAATGCAACTTAATCATGTCAGATTTAGGAGTTCTGGACCACAAGCATCCCCACATCCTCCTGCTCCTTTCCTGGTGCAGCTGATGCTGATGGGTGCTCCATCTCTTCTGTTCCTGAGTCTGGATATGCAGTTCAAGCAGACCTTTCCCTAGCTGGAGTCCCAAGTCACAGAGAAGATTTTCTGGAAAACAAAATACATATTTATCAATTAATTTACAGTTTGTGGTGATCACTATGTGGCTAATGTTGCTAGCCTCTTCTGTACTTTCTTTAGAATACATTGAAACCGTATTGCATAAATTCAGTTTTGTTGCATTGCTTGGGTATAATGTACAGCAGAGTAGGCAAAACTACTTATAGTAGAGCATTTACTAATTGTGTTAAAAACTACTTGTATATAGCTTTTTGACCTAGGAAGGTTTTTGTAAGTGAAACATAGCAATAAATTTTTTTCCTCATAATTGACTCACTATATTCTGTTTAAACCAGATTTTTTCTTGCCATATTTCATAAAGTAGAGTAATAGAAGGCTCTCTACAAGCATGCCAGAGCTCAGCATTGTGTTTTTGGCTTTTGGGAAGCCAGTGGAGAAAAGCAACAAGGTTGTCTTGGGATCATTTAAATGAGAACATGGACTGTCAAGATAGTTAGGACTGAATATTGCTTTAGTAATGACAAGTCCTACCTTGGAAACAGCATTCTGTCTGGCAAAAGTCTAAGTTCTGTGATTAGGAAATATGTTCTATCCTTTATTGCTATGATTTTGTACGGGGATTATTTGGAAAGGTTTGCTGGATGAAGTTTCTTAAAGTTATTTGTCTTCATGTTGAAATCCATGAGGATGGATTATACGTATTTGTTACGCAGGCATGGAGTATGTAATTAGAACTTTGGCTGAACATGTATTATGCATTTAGCGAGCAAATGCTTTCCATTGTTACGTTTGTTTGAGTAAACCACATTTTAGTATGGATAATCCTCTTTTAACATAATTAGAACATGGAACTAATACTTAAATGTCTTCAGTTTAAAGACTAATGGGATAGTTGTAGTATGCTACTGTAGTATCACCAAAGAAATATTGAAGGAGTCACGTGCTATAAGCATGACTACAAGATTTCTGTATTTCATCTAGTCCCATTTATATCATTCTTCTATGTGGTGGTATAGTAATTATGAAGGCTTTAATTGCCTAAGAGCTTGCCAGCTTGCATTTGCCAACTATGCTGAAATCCAGGCTAAAATCTTCAAAATCATGCAGTAAGCTGCAGTTGGCTCAGAATGGCGGATATAAATAGATGATATGGTGCTGAATTACAATTCGTTATTGAAATTCAGCTAGTATCTAACAAATAGCCATAAAAAGGCAACATTTTTTCCCTAATAAAGGCTTTTAAAGGGATGCAGGTTTTTTGTTGGTTTTTTTTTTTTTTTAAATTTAGCAAAGTTAATGTTTATCACAAAATCTTAAGTTCTAATTTGTAGTTTAGTGACTCTTTCCAAATAAAAATCTTTTTCTGTTCTTGAAAAGAGTTGTGGTCTACTATCTGGTTGGTTTCTACTAGGAACAGTTCATTATTTTATTTTGGGGTGAGGTAAAATTTGGATGAAGACAGTGCATTTTATACATAAATTGCTTTTCAAACATCTTGTTTCAGAAATTACATTGAAGAACTGCAGTACCTAATTGATAGTATTTTCAAAATTATTTGTGTTGCCTCTTCCCAATATTAAGGAAAACTTGTGCCAGAAAGATTTGAAAATGGGAAGATACAAAGGCTTATTCATGGAATCAATTTTAACTGATCTGTGTGTGACTCCATAACAGTACCTTCCAGAGGCTAGAATAACATCAAAGTCCAATGGCATGACATGTTGTGGCAAGTATGGAAAGAACTCATGGGATAAATCAGGCTGGAAGGGACCTCATAAAGTCTCTAGAGTGGCCTCCAGCAGACATCAGGGGCAGCTGTGGTGTCAGAACAGGTTGCTTAAGGCTTGATTCAGTCATGTCTGTGCAGGCTCCATCTGTTTTCATATCTCTCAGGACAGCCTGTGCTGCTGCTTGACTCTCCTCACAGTGCAAATGGCTTTATGGGTTATGGGTTTCTCCAACCTGTATGCTTGGTGTGTGCATCTGTGTTAGATCTTGAATGGGTTTTTTGTGTTGCCTATCAGGTGGTTTTGCAGTTTGATTTTTAGAAGAAGGGGATCGGTTCCCTGATTTAAGTGTTTCACCTATGTGCTTGGGCTGTTTGCTTTGCACACAGAGAAGCTGGGTCCCTTAGAATCCAAGCTAAAATGCATTTCTTGGGGCAGGAGGTGCAGAGAGTGAGGAAATGCTGTGTGTGTTATATTTGATATCCTGTCTCCATGAAGCTTAGCCATATGAGGCAATGCCAAGTTTTAGGTGTGCAAGAAGTCCAAAGTCTAGCATTTGCAAAGCATTATGTGGGGCCAAGACCAGGACCTAGTTCCTGAAGCTTTGTCTGTGTTGTGCAGCTAGAAAAGCTGTTTAATTGACTTATATCTGCTCCTCTGAAACATGAGACCTGAGTATGAATACTTCAGGGCATTTTAGGTAATAGGCAAACTGGTTAGTTTGAAGCACTTTCAGCGGTGTTTTAAGTCACCTTGTACATTGCTGCCTTCAAACTAGCAGTTCTTCCCTAGTAGGTTCTCAGATGTACTAGGTAATTCTGTGAGTGGTAATTTGAGGAATTCAAATTACTTCAGCCCCAAGTTAGCACTTCCAGCATCACTTGGCAGGAAAATGAGAAAACCATTCAGCAATTCCTCAGCCTAAGTCTAAACCCACTTGTCCTGTACCCTAGCACTGTAACTTGCTGAGGTCTGTTTATGTGTCTCCTATTAAAACTCTGCAGCTGGATGAACAAACCAACATCCTTGGGGGCAAGAAAGCATACAGCTATTTCCTTTCTTTTCAAGTGATGGCAGTGCTGAGAAAAATGGACCTAGGAGTGCTGTGCCACTGAGCTAGAGTTCACTGTCTGCAGATGCAGTTTCTCAGGCTTTATCTGTGTTACAGTGAAGTGTGTAGCTGCTGGTCTATTCACTAAAGGTATTGATGATGGATACATCAGCTGTCAGCATGCTAATAAGCATGATTAACTATCCTCAAAGCAGCTAAATGACACAGCTGTTGAAAAGGCAGGAGTTGCACTCTAGCCTCCTGTCTGAGCTCCTCTTTAGGCCCTAATGGATGGAGCTCACTGGGGGAAAACCTGAGGGCAAAAGCTTGGAGGCGGGTGAGTCTGTGTGAGAGATTCCTCCTTTTGATGTTTGCTTTAATGTTAACAGAGCACCAGCACGCACGGGAATTGTTTGATTAGAGTTATTGTTTTTGTGTCTAACGACCCATGATCATTTATTAGTTTCTGATGTTATTACTGTAATTGCAATAACATCCAGAAATTTCCAAATGATGCAGTGAGGCCACTCTGCCTTCCTTGGTTACTTGTAGGTGCAGATTTACTGGTAGCTTAACCTTTTCATTTTTTACTGTTTTCAAGGTGTTGTCTTATTTATCTAAATGCTACAAATTTTCTTTGTAAACCATGTGTCTCCATGGGTAGCTATTAATATCCTATTACTGTACTTCTGTTATTTCATAATGTGAGTCTTGTAACCAATTCTTTTATGGGGTTCTCTTTATGGCCTCTGGCACAGAGTTTGGTCTCCGGATTGCTCAATAAAGACCAGACCTCTGAATGCTTTATATCATTCACAAAAAATTAGACCATTCACTAGCATCCAGCACAGCAATTAATGGTTTTCGATTTTTTTTTTTTTTTTTTTTGCCTATGAAGGAGAAAATCCCCCTCGCGTTTGCGGGAGGACTGAGAAGAGAAACGGGGCGCTCTGAGGTTAAATGGAAGGAGATCTGCGGCACAGCGAGGAGCTGTTCAGCATCCTCTGTCGCTTAAACTCGGGATCGGTGTGCTGAGGAGGGGTGGGAGCGGCGGGGCGCTGCCGCAGCTCTCCGCGGCCGCAGGAGGGAGCGCGGTGGCTCCGCGGGGCTGCTCTGCCGGGCCCCCGCCGCCCTGCGCGGAGCAGGGCAGGGCTTGTCCTCGCCGGGACATCTGCGGCTCAGCCCTCCTGTTCGCCGGGGCTGGAGCATCAATGCTGTTTTATGTGTCCAGTTTTAAAGGTTACGTGGGGTGTTGTGTGCAGGGCGAGAACAAGAGTCTCTTTCTTCTGCAGGCTGCCGACTTCGAGAGCTGCTGGCAACTTTTAACGAGTGATAAAGTTGTACTTTTTCCTACTCGTTTTATTTTTATGGCTGACATTTTAAAAATTCTGAACAAATATCTGCAAGGGGCACCAAATAAGCTGAAAATTATTAAGATTCAAAGATAAGAAGTACAGTGATGTAAATATTTAAACTACAATTTTGTTTATTCTTTCCTTTCTTTGGTGGATTAAGCTAGTCAGTGAAAATCTGTCTCAAGTTCTGTTGCCCACCCCCTCAAAGAGAACCTCATTTTGCCATGCAGCACTACTGGACACAGCTGTTATAACAATGGCATTTCTTTGTGATTCTGTACTAAGCTGAATTTTAAGGATACTAGGTTTTCTCCCCATCTTCACATTCTGTCACTACAAGGATTTCATTTCTCAAGTGCTCAAAGAAACCCAAACACAGTATGACCAAAGAATATCAATAATACCTATTTATCAACTCCTTTAAAACACAGCTATTGTTTTAAAATCAAAGTTCACCAGAAATACAGAGCAAATCAGGTGCTCCAGCCAGTCATGTTAGTTCCTTAGGTGCAAAGCACCCTTTGAATTCAGACACACAGAAGTCCTCCTGACCCTCAGTTTACTGATGTTCAGAACGATGTTTCTCAGCCTTTTAAGATTTGCACATTTTTTCCCTGACGGAGTTATTTTTTCCACATCTTACATTTGCTCTAGAAGAAATGCAATGGTAGTGATAAAAAATACAGACACTTTTTCCTTTTGAGGCTATACAATGGTATTTGACACACAGAATTAAAGCATAGAGGTATTCAGACAGACTGTCACTACATTGCAGCCACTTGTCAGATTCAGTATTTTATTATAGACCCGTATGTAAAGGATATGTTTGTGAGATTTGACATGTCCAATAACTTCTAGCGTGATGTGTAGCAACTTGAGCCCAAACCCCATCTTCACACCTTTGTCCCCTTACTTGCTTTAGAAAGATAGACATTAAACATACTGTCCTTTTTGATAGAAATCAACCCAAATACACAAATAAATTAGTAATGTAGGAGAAAAATCACTGAGGCACAAAACCTAAAACCTTGAGGCTAGTTATTCTGTGGATGAATATCACATGAAACTTTCAAATACAGCAGAGTTAGCTATTTATTGTAACCAGGCAGAGCTGCAATATTGTGACTATAACAGTTCACCAAATGTCAGGTACTAAATCTGAACTGATTAAATGTATAATTAATTTAGTTGATGCACTGATTTTGAAGAATTTCAAACTAATATATGTGTACTAATAAAGTTGTATTTTTGCGTTGCAGCAAGCATGAGCAGAACTTTTTATTTGTCATCCCGGCCCCCCGATTTTGTTTTACACAGCTGAGTAACTGTAAAAGTGAGACTTTCTGTCATGTGGAAGCAACAAGAAAAATGTTTGTAGTCTCCTAAATAGTTTTGTTTGTCCTAAAGGTGTTATATAGTCAAACCATAATTTTCTTCCATGGTTAAATATTAAATGACGGCAATTTGCTTGTTGATTGTTGAGAATTGTTGAGACAACATTTGGGGTTTGGTGATTTACTTAGTTATTGATTTATTCTCCAAAAGAACTTTTTTTGTTTCCATGGTCCAAAGGATAACTCTAGCAAGCCAGTGACCGATGAACTCATGCTTTATAGGTGCTTTTAGTTTTGAACTTTGGGACTAATGCTAGCAGTTCTCAGGAACAGAATTAACACTTATCTTCTTTCTGTAATAATACTTACCTGCTTTTTGTAGCTCAAGGAAGGTGCCATGCTGGACAAGCAATGCTGAGTGCTGAGTGCTGAGTGAGGGATGTACTGCAGCTCTTCCAGCAGAACAATCAGGAAATAGTGATAGTAGCACTACAGAATCATTGGAAAACAGGAGGCTGTAGAATTCAGTAGCTTCTGCTATCTGTGAGAGTTTTCTTTTCTTGTGCGTAGGGTAACATGACCTACTAATGTGACCATTAACTTATAGGGTAGTGCAAGTTGCTTTGTGAAGTGGGGCAGGAAGGTGAAAGTGACAAGTCTGTAGCTAATCCTCAGGAACTGGAGGGTGTCACAATAGAAGTACTCTTCTAAACCTTGTTATTTCTTTTCCTATAGTTGACTACTAGCAGAAAAAAGAAGTGGGCTAATAAATAGTAAAGTTTGATATGTTGCAACCTGCCTTGAGTTTTACACAAAGTGGCAGTTCCAGAGCAGTTACACCCCTGACTTCCGTTGCTGTCTCCCTCCAATTCTGTTGGTGTTTTAGCTCTGTAGTACAGAAAATAATTTTTCATTCATATTTTGTCATCAGCTTAGGTTCCTCCTTGTCTCCTGACACCCGTGTGCAAGAATATTTGGAGAAGAATTTGCTTAATAGTTTCAGAACCCATTTTTACAAACAACCTGCACCCATATTTCCTTGAGGATTTCCTTTCAGGTGCAGTGTTTATCACACAAGTTTGCCTGTGGCTAAGTATGCACATCCTTCATTGCACCTATCTTTATCTGCACTGTAAGGGAGGCTTGGTGTGCATTGGCAGTGCTGCTTTTAGAAAGATCAAATGGCCTGTAGATGCAGAGCCTGAGATGGAATTGTATCACCTTGTGCTTGATGAAAGCTTACCGAAGAAATGCTGTCCATAAGACATGCTGCTGCTATACCATTCAGTCTCTTACTAAAAAGGGTTTTTTTTAATATAATCCTCTTCCCCCCCCCCGCCCCGTCCCCTTTCAGTTTCCATCATGAGCATGTTCAAAGTAGTTGTTGTTGGTGCTAGATGTGACGGAAAGCCGAGCAGGAAGTCTGGGACTCATGTGCTGTGCTTTGAGCTCCCTTCTGACTGTATGAAATGAGTGAAGCACCCAGGCTGTCTCCCATTGCTTTATGGGTTTTTTTTAAACATTGATACAGTTTTATCTCTTAATCTGGGATCTTGTGATACCAGAGAGAGAAGCTGGTGTGATACAAGGGTCTTGAGCTCCATTGCTTTCATGCAACACATCTGTTCAATATACTTGATTTTATTAGCAGTGGTGTTAGAGGTGTCAGGCTTTCAGCATAGATTTCTTTTAAGTGTGCCATGAAGTATTGTTTGTTAAACAGTACTTCATGTTTCTTTTCAAAAATTATGTTTATTATCAGACATAGTAGTTGAGTTATAAGTGGAAACCAAAATGGTGGCATGAAGCATAAACATTTCTCAACTCTCAGGATGATGAAAGAAAATACGTTTTAATAAAAATGTTTTACTAAAATGAGTAAAGGTGAAATGTGAAGATGGTTTGCAGGCTCAAGATGCTAACCATCATGCTAGGAACTATTGAAACACATCAAATCTCACAAACATAGCCTCTACATCCAGGTTCATAATAAAATACTGAACCTGAGAGATGGCTGCAACGTAGGGACAATCTGTCTGAATACCTCTATGCTTTAGTTCTTCATGTCAAATATTGTGGTGTAGCCTCAAAAGGAAAAAGTGCCTATATTCTTACATTGCTGCTGCTCCCTTTCTTTTTCTACAGAAAATGTAAGAGTTGACAAAAATAAACTGAGGGTCAGGTGGACTTGCGTGCGTCTCTGAATTTGAATGGTGCATTGCACTTAAGGAACCAGCATGACTGGCTGGAGCACTGCATCACCTCTCTGCTTCTGGTGAACTTTGATTTTTAAACCATAGCTATGTTTTAAAGCAGTTGATAAATAGCTGTTATTGATATACCTTGGTCATAATGTGTTTGGGTTTCTTTGAGCATTTGAGAAATTAAATCCTTGTAGTGACAGAATGTGAAGATGGGGAGAAAACCAAGAATCCTTAGAATTCAGTTTAGTATAGAATCATGAATAAAGAAATGCCATTGTTATAAAAACTGTATCCAACAGTGTTGTATGGCAGAATGAAGCTGTTTGAATTTCTTAATTGAATTTTCATATGTAGCGTATTTGGATTCTTTCTACACACAAGCTTAGTTCATTTTCCTGCATGCTGTAAGATTAAAACATGGCAACATTAGGTTTTTTTTTTTTTTTACTTTTAATTATTAAGGTGCTGTGAACAGATTGATTTCCACACCATCACCACTTCCTCTTTTGTGTTGTTTATGAGAGAAATACGCATCTTTAAATTCTGTTCCTTGTATGTGCTAAAGCCTTTAAAATATATTGCTGAAGTATTTAACTGTTTAGCACAGTTTATTATATTCACATATGTGCAGTTCTGTCACCCCTTAGTTGCTCTGCTTTGTCCACTGTGGTATTTTACTGGTCTGAGTTCTTGGGTTTTTGTCTGGAGTTTACAACTGTACAGGATGGACTTTTCAGTAAGTCACTACTGGTGTCTTTCTTGAAGTGACAATTACTATGTAATGTTTTCACTTCTTGAGAGGTGTAGATCTGGATGCAAACAAGAACCAGGATTTATACTGTCTGTCTACATTTATAAAAGTACTCTTTAGCTGTGAATGGAGATGACTGAAGCACAGCCAGGAAAACTTTATCTGATATTTGGATGATTGCCATAAATAGAATTCAGCTAACACATGCCTCTGTCAGTTGTTGAAATTCAACTTTAAAAGGATTAATTTCTCAACCCTACCCTGCTGGGAAGAATCCTGAATATTAACAGCTTTTCTGAAGGTTAGTGGAACATGGCACTAACTGGTTTTTGTTCAGCTATGAATTGCTCTTTAATAGTAGCATTTTTGGTACTAAGAGCTGTGTTTTAAAAAATGCAAGAAACAACTTTGAGTTCTCATTTTTATTTTTAAGTACAAGAAACAATGATATTACACTTGTGATAAAATTTTAATGACTTTTCTGGTTAATAATATATTACTGATCATCTTTAAAATAGAAGCGTCTGTCTTTCAGCAAATTCTCCTGTCTTCACTAACATACTACAGAGTGCATTTCACTGTTGGAGTAGCTACATTTGCAGGTAAGATTTGGAGTTTACACTGTCCAGTGCTGCATCATCAGCAGAGTGCTCAGATCCTCTGCTGATTCTTCAGCGGTGCTGTGCCAACATGAAATTTTTGATCATGAAGTTTTCTAGTGCAGGTAGAAACATGGCATCTGCCTTTCCCTGTGTGCTCATGAATTGTCTTGATTTAAAGTTTGCTTCTTTTGTCTGAAGCCAGAGGAAGCTGGAAGGAGGATTTTTGTTTGGCTGTGTAAAGCATTCCTGTACATGCTGCGGCTTCTTTGAAAACTTGCCACTGCTCCTGTAGCATCAACAAAGCTCTGCTGCTGATAATAACAGGAGCACTGGAGGGAAGACTTTGCTTCCAGTCTTTTACTGCATTACCAGCTACAGGTACTCTGAATTAGTGTAGCAAATAGAGGGAGAGTATAGCACTTTGTTACCACTGTCCTCTCTTTAGTGGTGCTGCTCAAATGAAAACACTTGATGAATATTAGGAAGGCTACCAGTTGTCTTGCTGACATACTTTCATTTGAGAGCTGTGTGAAAATTAGTGGTCCAGGTAGTGCTGGGAAACTTACTCTGAATATGTTAATGCCAATAGGAACGGGAAGCAGTCTTTGTGTATTTGTCAATTAATCACATTATTTTGAGATCTACACTTGAAGACATTAAATAAAAGCAATTTTTTTAGTAAGTCTTTCCTAGTGGATTGAGCACTGGGTAAGACAAATTCAATTGTGCCCTGCTGACAGCTGACTGAGGAGTCTAGGCACTCTTCTATGACTCAGTTTCTGCATTTTCTAGGAGTAGTCAGACTGACAGCTTTTACAAAGTTTTAAGGTGTCTCCATCAAGACTCTTATATCGTGCATGGTGCCCTTTTGGTCACTTTCACCAAGGGTAGGTTTTTCTTGCTCTTTGGCTTTTGCCATGCACTTATGGTTAAATTTCTATGGTTAAGTGGGACTTGGCAGAGTTAGGTTTATGGTTGGACTCAATGACCACAAAGGTCTTTTCCAACCTAAATGACTCTATCCTGAAGAATTTTAAAGAATAACAGAGACTGAAACCATATGAATTAATAATAGCTTTATGACTTATCTGATTGGTGAAAACAGTTCTTTTCTTGGCTGCGTTACTGATTTCAAGGTACCATAGCTAAATGCTGATGTTCCTGTTCACTGTAGCTAATGTACCACTTGTGTGTGTATGTGCCTTGCTCATCTGCCTGGGGTGCATCTGAAGTGATGTCAAAGGTGCAGAGGTGTGTGAGAAACACCATTTGGATGCTTTCATATATCCAAAATGGAAGCTGTTCTGCTCTAAACTGAAATGAGTTCCATTAGGAGGAATTCATTTCAAGCAAAAAGTATGTTAAGAGCTACTTCTACTTACAAAAGCACACATCAGAGCTGAAGAAACTTGGAAGAATTTCAAATCTGCTTGTGCTTTTGCATTAAATGAATGATTTCTGGTGTTTCTATTCCTCTGCCCTTGCTCCTTTGCTACTGTGTCTTTTTTTGCATTTTCCCATCATATTGCCTGTTTGTCCCAGGAAGAGACCTTGAGCCATTGCCTTCCTGTATGGGTGGCTTAAGGTGTGCTCTGTGCTCTGTTCTGTCTGCAGGCACCATCTCTACTTGGTCCATGGTTAGGAAGAGGAAGCAGGCTCTTCCGAGTTTACATTGAATTATGCAGTTCAATTAGCTACATTTTATATAGCTCACTGAGGCATAACTTTCCCCTCAGCAGAGCCCTCTTCTCAGAGGGCAGCTCTCTGTCCTGCCTCTTGTATGTGTGGTGACAGATTTTTGTGTCATTTGTGTCTTGTGTGAATTCTTGTGCTTCATGGAAGGGGAAGCAAAGAGGGCAAAACACACTTTTACAAACTTTTGGGTTTTTTTCCCCTGCTTAGTGTGGTGGTGGAGAGGAATCTTTTCCAGGTCCCAAATATGTTTTGGGCAACAGGTCCAAATGAAAATCCTGTTCCGGTGCCAGGAAGAGCACGGCTGAGATATGCAGAGGCTTGGTGAGCACCCCAGCCCCACACCTCTGGGGCAGGATCTGCCGGCCTCTCTGCATGGCCACCATGGTCAAACTCTTGAACCTTCCAGGGTTTTCCATGAAGGATGGTTTGTTCCCTTCTTGGAGACTTAATCTGAGTCTTAAAGATGCATGTGAACTAGTGGGGCAAGAGAGTGAAAAGCGAAATATGAGTCTTGAAAGCCTGGGGCAGCTCAGGTTTTCTGGGATGTATAAAGAAGCTTTAACATTTCTAATTTAATTTTAATTGTTAATCTCTTTATTTGCCATTAAATTAATCTTCAGCTATTCTATTTTATGTTGTTCATTTCCTTTATTTTCTTTTCTTTTTATATCTATTTCCTATGGATTAACAGTATCATTCATTCAAAAGGTATGGCTATTAAACAAAATGAACAAATAATTAGACAGTCCAGAAACCTTTTTTAAATTTTTTTTTTTTTAGGAAATAGGTTAAGCAGTTAATAGGTTAAAGTGAGACAGTAAGAAAGAATTGAACAACCCATCTGCCCTTGGTTTGGTCTACATTAACTCCCTCATATTGCTTGCTATAGCTCTCATCTGCTGCCTGCAACACCTTCCCATTCCAAAGTTAACTGTTTCTTTCTTGTTGTGAGCAGGAGAGATCTTGGTGGCACCATTTAGGGAGCAAGTCAAGATCTTTAAAGTCAGTTTGTGGAAGGCTGCTTAAGCTGCTGCCACTGGAGATTCAATGTTACTGCGTCAGTCCCATGCCTGAGAGTGAATAGGTGATGCAGTTCTTGTAATGCATAACTTCTCTGCTTGAAAGTTGAAACTGAGTCCATGTTTATACATTGGAATGTTTCAAATTTAAAAGTAAGAGTAATTATCTGTAGTGGCACACTAAATAAACTGCATTTTTCCCTCTTCAGAAACACTTTTCCTCTGGAGAATTCAGCAGCAGCAGTATAAGGCAGTTGCTCTTTTCAGAATATGTGATTTCTTTCCTGGCCCTGAACTTTTATCTTGCTGAAACAAATATTTTACGATTAAGAACACTTGGTCACATCTGGTACATCTTAAAAAGGGTTGCTTTTCCAAGAATAGCATGCAAACATGAAATCAGAATCACAAGCAGATGTTTGCTAATATGGCCATAGATAACCTTTCGGTTTCATGTTTAATTTTTATAAATAACCATCTGTAAAGAATGCAGATTAATAGAGAACAGAGATAATTTCTGTCAGTGTTAATACATTAACTTTACTGTGTTTCTGATGTTGTACCTATTACTATAAAATAGCATTATTTATTGTACAAAATTGTCAGCTGCTGGTTACACAAAAAGAGACATTTTTGTCATTGCTCTTTTACATCCTGCTTTTCTTTAAAGAACACAGGATGATCACCTGCGTCAACAAGACTGCTAATTTTGGCTTAATTCTTTCATCCATCGATAAATTACTTGTCAGAATGTTGTGGAATAGGGAGAATTTCTGGCTTTTTGTTTGCCTTTGCATTTTAAGCGAGCTTGGCATGGCTCTTGCAGTTGGGCTGGTAAAAGTGAGATATTTGCTCCCTTGACTGCTGGCCTCAAAGAAGCATATTTTGGCTTATTAAAACAAAATCTGTTTCATAAGGCAAAACAGTAGCCTCTTGTTCTCCTCTTATAATATTCTCCTTTTAACTTACTTAAATTAGTTTTGTATAGTTCAGTGTACAGATGCAGCTGAAAAGTCTCCCTGTCACTGCTGCAGCAGGAGACAAAGGCGTAAGCTATGCTGCCACTGCTGCTGCCCTTCTAGAAGGGTCCTTGTCACAGTGGGACCTTACTTGGTGGCAAAATGTATTCAGATGCCATCATAGGGAAGGCATGACATAGAACAATGTCAGAAGTGTGCCTTAGCAGTAAGAGCTGGATGCTCCAAGCATGAGGCGACTGCCTTCTACTTTCTGCTGAGGTATCCAGTACGTCCTGTCTTTAGGGCAGCTCTTGGTGTTGTGGGAGGTCAGGATGGGGGCGACTACTTGTGAATCTGAAAAATGATTGTTGGCAGAGGCACGTTTGGGGAGGAATGCAAGTTACCAAATCTGCTTACTCAGAGGATGAACCTTGTGAGGGAGAGGGGTGATGTTCATTGGTGTGGTGCTGCCCGGTTTGTGCCAGTCGCAGGACCCTGCAAACCCCCTCCCCTGGCTCCAGAGAGCCATGCAGAACCAATCAGCAATTGGGCAGGTGGAGAAGGGTGAGATGGGGTAAGTGCCAAAACAGGTTAATGTGAGTAAACAATCAACCTGTAGAAGGTGTCTGTTTGGGGCTTTTTTTGGTGTGTGTTTATTTTTTTTTTATTTTTAAGTTTAGAAACTTTGAAACATCTCACTTGATGATAATATTGACATTCCTCAGAAACAGAGATGCACATGAGTATAGCAAGTACACCTCAGCATCCAAATTTGCAGATGACGTAAAAGAACTATTTGAGAAAGATAGCACAGCACTGAGAATTCATTAGAGCATTGCTTGCATTATAGTTGAAATACCTTCAAAGAGAAACTAACAATTGAAATAAGTTCAGAAGCAGAAGAGCCTTGCAGACATTAGGGAAGGGGTGGGTAGAAGCTTATGTGTTAGCAAAATATCTCCAGCTAGAATATTATTTTACATGCCTGTTCTGTAGTTTGTTCCCTTGGTAATTTGCAATTGGATAATAAAATTTAGAATTATAGCTGATTAGATATTGTGAGTTCTCAACAAAGCATGTTTGTGTTCTGTATGTAATTATTATAGACTTGCTGAGTACAACTTGGTAGATGAATTTGAGTTGTCTTTTGTGTTCAAGCAATTTAATCTCTTCTGTTTTGTATGAAGAACGAACCGTGTTCTCCTCCAACTACAGCACTCTTTAGATAAAGGATATTTTACATTATTTTTTAACCAGTAATTATTTTTCAATTTTATAGTGAAAATTAACCTAATTTAATCAAGTATAGCCTGTACAAAAGATTTTGATTTTGCCGGTAGTGATTGTATAGACTGCATTCAGGTTTAAATAAGCAGTGTTGCTATCCTCAATTCTGAAGGTACAAACCCAGCTACTCTCTCTGGCTCCTTTTCTTTCTCCTTATTTGTATGTGTTCAAGTACTTTGGCCCTTTCAGTCCTTTCAGTCACAGATGTGAATCTGTGATTCTTGCTAACAGATTGTCTGGGCTTGTTCTGAAAAATGCCACTTATGCATCTTGATGTGGGGGCAATACCGGAGCATTTTGCCAGTGACATGTTCTTGTGATGGGAAACTGAAGCAAGGAGAGGTAGAGGTAGAGCAGGATTCTGCCTTTTGCTTTCTCTTAGGGTAGTTTGAAGCTCACTAATGGGGCCAACCATTTGCAGACGTGACCAATGATTCCCTACTGTTAAGCAGTGTTCTTAAAACTACTTTTGTTTTGAAATTTTCAAAGAGCATAGGCTGTGTTTATCAGCCTACAAGGCTTTGTGAATATGAAATGTTGTCTTTAAGTTTGGGAAATATCCATTAAACCACTTAGATGCAAATTAAAGGGCAAATTGCATAATTATATCTCAGCCTTTCAGTAGACCCACATTAATTGTTTGGTGTACTTTTAGTAACGGTCACTATTTCAGGATATTGTCACCTTGAACCTAAATCACATTAATGGCATTGATAATCTTTAAACTCCTACTGCTCTTGAGTGACAGAAGTAATGTTATTTTTCTTTTATATTTTCTTGCATCTAGATAAAAGTTTTTATTTGAAATTACTAGAACTAACAAATGGATGAAGCTTGGGAATAGCTTCATCACCATCCAGTCGGTGAAATAAAGTTGAAATAAAATTTTACAAATACTGGGAGCTCAGAATTTCTTTGGGCATATGTCAGCTCTGCCTTGTGATGAAAGGGTAGCTGATGCTTTAAGAAGTTGGATCATTTGTTTGCTAACTTGTGGCAGAGTAGTAGAGAGAAGACTCAGATGTGAGAAGTATGACACTGATTATATGGATGGTGGTGGTTAGATCCATTGCTAATACAGTTTCTAAATATTGCCAGTGCAGTGTATAATATAATCAGGTCTAAAGGGTTATACCATAAACAGGTTCAATTAGAAATGTACAGGTTTGCAGTCTTTGGCTTGCAGAATGTGCAATTACAAGGCTACAAAGCACCTCTGTGGCTACTTTTGGATTTTATTTCTGCACATGAGTGGATCTTAGTGCTGTTACTCACCTGTTCAAAGTGCGTGTTCCTTGTCTTCAGCCTGGATGCACCCTGCAGGCATCTCTGTCTGGGGAAGGGGTGAGGGTGTGATGCACCTGGAAGCTGCCTGCAACTTTAGGGGACCAATTGGCCCAGACTCCAGCATTTTATATCCTTTTACAGGCCGATCTGTACCAAAGTCAATCACAGTCATCGCAGTTTCCCCACCTCTGGAATGCATTAATTATGTGGACATACAGACAGTTCCTCCTGCAACTTCCACCTGGTGTTCTAATCTTAGGAAAAATCACATTGCCAATCAGAGACAACTGCAAGGGAGTGGGTGCGTGTGTGTGGGGAATAGGACTCAAAGACCTGACTGTCTTTCCTTGCTGTCACCCAGATGCTGCAGGGCATTTCTGCTGGGTTAAAAATACTTGGTTTTGAGATCATTGCAATATTTTTCTGAAGTGAATAGTTGTTAAATTGCTCATACTTCCAGCTTTAATTGCATTTTAACAAACAATGGTTAGTCAGCCTGAATGATGTGTAACTGTTTGCAGGGTTTTCAGCTGTGGCTGTCTGTGGGAGGTTTCCAAAGGGGCTTCAGCACATTCACTCTTGACTCACTTGTTTCCTCTTTTAGGTTTCCTGAAGTTCCTGTGCTGTGATGCCCCGGAATGCCTCATGGCAGAGCCAGCCGGCCACCGCGCTGGAGCGTGGCGCTCCCCTGTAGAGAGCTGGGTAAGTGAAACCTCATCCTCGGCATGGAAAATGCTGCCCGCCCACATATCCTGTCTTCACAAAACTGGTGACATGGGCTGGTCTCATCAGCCCCTTCTTGTGAGTCTTATCATGCTCTCCTGTGTGCATTGGAGGATGGTTTGCTGAGACGTGGTGGATGCATGTGTATTTCTGACATGCTTTGAGACAGTTTCTTCTGGAGAGGTGATTACGTGTTAGATGGATAGGGAGGATATGAAGGCAGAATTGATAGGAGTTGGAGATGCTCACTGAGATGCGAGTTGTGCCTTCATTGTCTCTTTTATATGTATATGTACATAGAAGATAAACATTGGGGTGAGGAAGGTGGGTTAGAGGAGGTGCATCTGAAATGCCCTCTTGCTCCCCTCTTTAAAAAATTAATTTCTGGAAAACCTGTTTTTTTCTGCCATGAACACTGTTGATTTCCTTCATGTGCTATGAGCCCCATCACATCTTCCTTGTAGTGCTAAAATTTGTTAGATGGGGCTACCTGTTATGGAAAAATTACTGTATGGTACTCCAGTTGTATCATTTCCCTCTTGCAAAACTAAGGTGTGGTGGGTGGCTGGGACCTCCTCTTTGATGCTCTAAGGAAGGCATTTGGCTGTTTTCAGTGCCTGAATTGGGCTTGGGCCTTTCTTTATGATTTTATCAGTGTATAGATCACTATGTCTGCTAGGGAGTCTTGCTGAGACACAGGAAATCCTGCTTATGATTCTCATATTTGGGAATAAATCTAGATATTTACATGTCAATGTTTGTGGTTTTATGGATGGTTGTCAGATAATAGACAGAACTGTGGACTTCTGGACCTAGATCCTTCTAATAGCCCTAGCAAACCTATGGGTCTAAGGGGAATCTCTAGGCATTAATCCAGCTGTCCAAGAGGAAGGACAAGAAAGTTGTCATTGGCATCTGATCATTTGCTTTAACTGACAGGAAGGAGAGACATACCTGAAAAGAAATACTCTCTCTTGGTTTTTCTACATCAAAGAACTGTCTTGGGCAGTCTGAAGCCTGAATATGCCAAGCAGAGCTGAGAAGAAATGATCCTGTTTTATGTGGATAATGCAGGCTGATGTTTGGACCAGTTCCTCAGACCTTTGGTTTAAGAAACTTGTAGATTACTGATGGACTATTGCCTTTTGGATTTCATTTAGGCTCTGACAAGAATGCATTTTGATTCTCTGAATTCCTCAAGGCCAAATACTTACATTTTTGGTCTACTACTGTAGTTGCTTTAGCAAGTGCCAGCTCACTTATCCAGTGGTGGACATTCATCATTAGTGTCTGAATTAATGGGTAGAGATGCTGCTGATTTTGAAAAACTGTCTGATTCCCAGAAAATGATCTTTCAAAGCTATGTTGTTAACTGATTATTTCCTGTCTTGTCCCATCACCTTGTTTGGGAGAAGATGATTGTGAGGAAGAGGCTTTTCTGTCTAGAGGCCTACAGATTCAGAGGAAGGTTGAGCCTGCTGTCCTGCCTTCCCCTGGGGTGGAAACTACATGGGTGAGAGATCTGTCTGCATGGTTAGGGCTAATAAGTGATTTTGACAAACTGGACCACTTTGTGATCTTGAAAACACTGTGAGCTGTTGTTCTGGTGCCTGAGGGTGGGTGCACTGGGGCAACGTCTCTGGAGGACTTGCAGCAGTGGTGGGTGACTGCTGTTGCTGAGAAGAAATGTGAATTGTTGTGTCATCCATGTTGATGTGAAGCTGCTTGTGAAATCATTGTCAGCAGAGCACCATCAGTACATTGGTAACAATCACTTGGACTCATGACCAGGCCCTGTTCAGGCAATAAACATGTTGAGGTCTGTGGTTGCAATCTGTGCCCCTGGAGGGATTGTACTCTTATTTGCCTCTTGGGTAGATGATGTCAGCAATCTGCTCCTCTCATCTTGAGATCTGACCAGTGGAGTTACCTTGTTATCAGGTTTTGTGATGCTATTAGCTCAAATGTTTGAAGCTGTTTCTGTTCATCATGCTTTGCATTCATTTTTGGCTGTCTTGAGACAGGCTGAATTTAAATTCACCTTACTGCTGTGTTTGTAGTTCTGAGGGACAGACTCTGAGTCTCTGCAAGACACCTTCTTTGAATCTGAAGCACTTTTTTAAAGTAGGTTTAGTACTTGAAAATTACCTCCTCTTTGGGATTTTGCTTCCAGCCCAAGCTGGGAGATAGCAAGGCTTTGAAGTGGGGTCTGGGAAGGTGGTGTCTCAGTCTTTCCCTGTATGTCTGGTTAGTGACACTACAACCTTTTGTGTCTGCTTTACAGAAATATTTTTTCAGTTTTTTTTTAAAACTCCCTCCACAGTTGATAATTCACTTCATTAATTTTATTTGGAAGAGGGCAGATGTAGTTCAGTAGAAATTTGCCTTATGGTTATTTTTAATCGTGTGAGCACTTTCCAGTAGTAGAATTTTTGGAGGTCAGTTGATTCACAACCAGCCATGACTGGCATTCACTGTGGGTTGATTCTTGTTTTTGCAAATATCTGATTTTGACCAGTTTCGTTATACCAGATGAAATAGGTTTGTTTTAGGCAACCTAATCTTCTAATGAGACTGGGTATGTGGTAGGGCAGAGCTGCAGCACAGGGAAGCTTCCCAGCCTTTTCTGAACTGGTGTGGATTCTCGGCACTGAGCTGGAGTTTTCCTCCAGCACGGTACAGTGATTTTAGGAGCTGAAAGGAAGCCGCTGCAGTAGCTGGGTTATCTGGAGTTGAAGGCTGTTGAGCAGCTTGAGCTGCATCAACCTGGCACTACTATACCTCTCCCTCCCTGGCACCACTCCTGAGCTTGTATTTGGACAACCCTATAAAAATGAGGGGGTTAGAGGGAATCCTGTGATTCTTTATGACTATTTATTGTTACTTTCCTGCTGCTGTGGATATTCACTACATGTATTTGGCTAGTTGCATTGCATGCTCACTACTTACCAAACTTGCATGTTCAGAAGGTGTTTTTCTTTTCACTTCTGCTTTTCAAATTATTTTTTTTCTGAGTGTGGTGAGGAGTGTGTGTGTGTGCTCCTGTGTATCTTTTGCTTCAAGTGTTCCTTCTGAGTCCTTATCTCTGTTTATGTATTTATGGGCGTTTTTATTTTAAGTGCCCAAGTTGGAAATTGACTTTCCTTGATAGTGTGTCTAAGGCATTTGCACCCTGTCTTTCATGTGCCTGTGTGCGTAAGCAAAACAGACGTACCTGATAAACAATTTTTACTTTCTCTCAGTCATTTAAATGAGTCAGAATTCTTTTTCATTACAGATTTTGCCTTTGCCAGTGTATTGTTCTCAGGACTCTGGGGTTGTGTGGTTTCTGCACTTCTCTTCTGCTTTCACCTTTCTTTGGAAATCAAAGGAAACATTCTAGTTTATGGCACTTCTTTATCAGCCCTTTCCAACTTTTTATTAATTTTCTGCTTTCTTTCTGGGATAACTGTAAGCTTTGCCCATCCTGTGGTGGGATACTTGTGTCACAGATGTTCTTGTGAGGTGCTTGAATTGTATGGGGAAAACTGCATCCTGAACAAATGCTCAATTTGCTGATCTTTTACATTGTTTTTTAAAAAATTAATTTACAAAGTACATATATGTGTGAACATCTTTATCAGTCTGGATTCCTTCTCACACCTGGCAAGTCAAGAGACTTGGCACTGAGAGCATTTCCGTATCTCTGCAACATTTTACATATATGCATATTAATAAATTTTGCAAAATGTTTTTCTGAAGAGTGCAACATCCTGAGAGAGGCAGATGGCCTGTAAAACCAAGTACTGCAAGACTCTTTTCACCTTCTTCTGTGCTCCGAGATGTAGTTTTTAGGAGCTCCTGGATCCTGACGCGCTGAAGAGAGCTGTGATGAAGAGGCCCCATGTTCCTCCTTATTTTTTCACACTGGAGCAGATTCATTTACCACTCACTGTAGCCTCAGTTCTGTAGCCCTCAGCACTGCCCTAGTACATTTTTGGTGTAATCATAAAGATGTCTATTTTAATTGGAGACTTAAATTTATCTGCTCTTTGAGACAATAGTTCCACCCTTTCCTCCCCAAGCAGTAGAAATACTGTGTCTTCCACTGAAATGTCAATAAGGACACTAGCTTGCATTACAGTGACCTGAGAGGTTGGGCACAGCATTTGCCATGGGCATGACTTGGGCAGTGTTATCACAGTAAATGTATGATCCCTCATGGTGAGCCCCAGGGCACCATGCTTCTCCTAAGGCAATGAGGTTTTTCCCATTTTCAAGGCAGATGCATCCACATACGAAGATGGAAACAGCCCCCAGCTTGTTGCCTGAGAAGCAGAGTCCTCACTCAGCTGGGTGTTGATTCCCACCATCAAGAGCTGAGGAGGTGCTATTTTCTTTCTTTCCTTTTTTTCTATGTTTGAGGATTAACAGGACCTTCTCAGGAAGAGAAGAATGTTGTCTTTTAGCATTGCCAGTCCTCCCCTGAGGTGGTATCTTGAGGAACTGCTTGATTTCTTTATCTTTGTTCCTCATGAGCTGCAAAGGTGTCTTGGACTCTGACCATCTGATTACTCCTTCCAAGAAGGATGTTTACTTTCCTCTTGAATAGGAAAGTGTGGATCTTGGACCCTCGTGAACTTGAAGAGGGTAGGTAGCTTTGCAGTGAGAACTGTAGAAGAATGTGTATTTTTAGCAGTGGGGAGTGTGATTAGGGAAGCACATTGGACCCTAACCTGAAGTCCATTCCATTAATGTAAGACATGAGGGCTGAACACGGGGGGTATCAGGATAGAGAGGTCTCCCATTGCTTCTGTGAGGAAGTTTTATTTTCTCAATGTCCACCAGCTTATGATCAGCTGGTGTTTGTTATTCCTGCGGAGCTGACAGAGGTGTGAGTCTGTTGTGATGTGCAGGGCCTTCTGCCCAAATCAGGATGGGGTCTGATATCTGATATTGATGCCTTAAGAGGCCACCTAAAAACAGAAACTAGACAAGAGTAAGGCAATAAAGGTAGATATCTATTTGAAAGGTGTACAAGGTGTACAAAGGTACACCCTGGGGAGCCAGAGGCTACTGCCAAAATGGGCCCCAAGACGGACAACAGGTCATGAGTTCTTCACACTTTTATAGGTTTGGTTCATTTGCATATCAGGGTTAATTCTCCAATTAAAGCTTCAGTTTAATGATGTAATTCCCCTCAACTTGCCCCACTTTAGAGGCTTTTGGTTTATGCTTTTTGGGCCTAGGACAGTCTGAGTGTCCTTGAAGAGCAGGCCTGGAGAGGCTTTGTTATGTCTACCTAGCGCAAGAGAGCAGAAGTTAACAGGCTACAAGAAACTTCAGTTACACACTAAGCAGTACAGGATTTGAAAAATATAAAATTTAAAACCTAAGGCATCAATATCAGTTGTTTGAACCTGGGACCAACCCCTCACTTCTGCATTTCTCCTGAGGTGTTTTGTCCCTCTCTTATCTATCACCATTTTCAGGGGAATAGGAAACATCCCAACCTGCACTGCCAGCACTCCTCCGCATAATGTTTATTGTTGGAAAGGCCTTAAATTTTGCCTCAAAGCTCCCTCCCAGTTTTGTGTCAACACACCAGTTTCTCTCTGGATTTTCTGCTTGGCTGGTTTTCTGTTGCTAACCTTTCACCTAACTCTGGGGCTGAAGTATTCCTACAGCTTTTTAGTTTTCAGGAGGGTCTAGAGATGTGCTATGAACCTCCTGATGTTTTTCTGATTGCTGGCCACAGCCTGGGAGAGGTCAGTAACATCATCTATCCTCTGCTGGACGTTGGGAGTCTCCCTTCCAGTTTCTGCCATGAACTGAGCCATTGCTGAAGTATCAAGAGATTACTGGCCTTTGAGTGTTGAGGGAGGCAGAAATGATTTATCAACCTTTTTCTTGAAAATGTCTGGTGAGGTTCAAGGAGCAGAATGTAGGGCTGTCAGTGTCACCCAGGTTCAGGGGAACGTGTGGTGGAGCAGTGTGACGCACAAGCAAATGTAAAATGCAGCAGGTGTCAGTCAGTAACATCTGTTACTCTGTTGTTTTAAAATTAACCTTTGGCATATCCCAGCATTTGGAAAAAAAAAAAATCAGTGCTGGAATTTTGATGATGACACTTAACACGGGGAAAATGTTACAGCAGTCAGGTTTGTCAGTGATGTTCAGATGCTTTTCTCTGTACCATTTTTATTGCTATCTTAATTTTAAATAAATTGCTCCTGTAATTCATAGTCCTGACTACTCTGGGTCCAATATGACTTCAGGACAAATGTCTTCAATACAGAGATTCCTTCTGGTCTGTTCTTTTTCTGTGAAAATAATCAAGATTTAAAAAGAAAGCATGGAGTATGGTCATAGCTCCAGAGTGGATGTGAATGTTGAACAGTCATCATGGCAATGCTGGAAAATACTTCTGTAAATAAAATGTACTTTCTTGGGTTTAGGGTGGGGTTTTTAAAAAGACTAAAACCCACAAACCAGGTAGTTCTAGAAGGCTTGGCAGCATCAAGACTGTACTGATTTTGATGAGTAATTATGTTATTTACTCTCAGAGAAGAACATGGTTAGTAGGGACTTTGTATTGAAAATTATTTTTAACATGATGAAAAATGTCTCATCTGTCTGTTTCTTTTCCATGTCTGTATTATTTGTGTCTTTCATTTCTTTTATTAGTAAATGAGAGGGGAAAAATGGGAATAACATCAGGAAATAGATGAAGGCACAGTAAACAGTACTATGGGAACAGTAAATAAAGCATCTGCTTTTGATTTTTCTGTGAAATCAAGAAGTAACAGGAGCAAAACACTTGTTAGATATTTTTCAACTTCTATATCTGCTGTCACGCTTCGCCTACTTCTTAGAGTTTCTTTTTTTCTCTTTTTTTCCTCCTTTTCTCGAAACAGTTGCTTCATTGAAACCAAGACTGAAGCCTACAAAGGAGCCATAGTGAACGGATAATAAAGGACAGAGATTCCAAATGTTTTTGATCTGGGCTGGATTTTTCTGTAGCATTTGTGCCTGGTTTGGGATCCGGACGTGACCCTTCCTGGCAGCGTGTGCTTGCGAGGCTGGAGCGCGGCGAGGTCGGTGCCTGCAGCTCTTCAGGCACCACTTATTTACTGTTGGGAAATTAATGCAAGCATGACACATAGTTCACCGTTTTCGCAGGTGGAATGGGTCTGTGGCATAACCTAGGGATGGAAACTGGAGGATTGTTTAGCATTCTGCTCGATTATTTGTTCTTTGGCTCCCCTCGTCTCCATGCCCTGTTCACACACAGGTTAAGGTTGCTGTTACAGCGGAGTAGCGACATGGGGCTCTGCCTGAAGCTCTCCCTAATCCAGGCATGCATCCCGTTTGGGGCTATGTGCATGCCTGGCAGGAGCTGGTGGTTAATCCCAGTTCCTGACCATAGGGCAGTGAGTAAAGCAGTGCTGAGTCTGAGGGCAACATCGTGGAACGGATTTGGAACCAGGGCACAAACCCGATACAGCTGCGGTCAGCAACGGGGCCCCCAAATCCTGCTATTCTCCGTGACGCACTTCCTGACACTTCCCTTCTCCTGAGGTATGTATCAGGGAGCTGGTGGCTAGTGGATATGTAATTTATGGCTTGCAGATCAAGGCTTGCCAGATTTGCCAGCATGGTATTAGTGAGGACCTTTTTAATATATTTTAGTGGTATCCTGGAGGTTTGTGTGCTGTTCCAAGCTTGTCACTGCAAAATGGTACTAAATGGGAAATAAAAATGGAGATGTTTTTTAAGCATGAAAGATTTTAAGCAAAACCCATATAGCTGTCTGCCAACTTTTAATGTTTTTATTCCTTTAATATTAAGGGCTAGAAGTCTATTGTTTTGGGGTTTTTTGGGAGCTTTTTAAAAGTAAGTGAGTCTCTTCTGCAAACATCAGACTTGAAGAACTAAGACTTTGAAAGAGCCAGATGATATTGTGAGACTCTGGAGGGAAAAATATTATGCTTATAACACTGTAGATAGCTCCTTAAAGTACTCCCTCTGCTTCCACATCCCTTTATTCTGGGACATGAAAGAGAAACCTGAGCCAATACAGGATTACAGAACTAGGTTACAAACCTGAAGCTAGGTTATTTGTAGTTAAAGCATCAGAAATTTATTTTATATGCTTATTTTGGTTTAAAAATTGTATGCATTTGGAAAACTGTCTCTCCCCATGAGAGTTTTTCCTTTCAAGTAATTAATGCAAGACAGTAAGCAGCAGAGACAATGAATTGTAAAATTTCGTTGCTGGTTTACAACAAGAATTTGAACCTCATCCATCTGTCATCAGAAAAAAAAAAAAGCCTTTCAAACAGCAGATGGTCTTGTAACTAAAACAGATCTGAATTCTGGCAGACAGGGTGAGAAATGTGCATTGTGAGAACAGGGGAAACACTGCACTGGGAACTGTTCATCGTGGTGGAATGCTCCAGCCATGAATACCTTTGCTAATTCTGCCTTGCACGATCGTGATCGTCAGAGGGCACAATCAGTAACTTCCATTCCAGCACAGCTTGTATGCTCTTTTTCTGAAAGATGCCATTTCCTAATAGGTATTTTATGAGCAACTTTGGTGCACTTTGTGCATGTTAATAACAAGGGCTTCTGCATAGGAAGGATTTAATTCTAATTGGAAATCATGGATTAGCATTGCAAGAACCTCCTTCAAAATAAAACTTTCTACTTACAGTGCAATGTTTATGTACAGGCATTTGGTCTTATGGGTGCTCTCTAGCAAGATTCTTAAATTAACAACCCAATTAATAAATAATGCCAGCTCTCCATCATTTAATGGTACTTTGAATGACAGCAAAAAAAAAACCTCAAACTTGCTAGAGGCTTATTTCTGCCCATTACTCTGCTTTGTGTTTTACCTAGGTGAAGTTGTAGCTGTACACCTTCATTCAGGATTCATTCTCTCTAGGAATCCCTGAGTTGTTTAATCAGATTCATCAGATTCACTGGCTGCAAAGGATAAGTAAAGTCAGTGCTGCTTGCATGTGTGTCACAGATACCACTGACAGTTGAAATTCGTAGGGGCTGTCTGTGCCTCTTGCTTGAGGTTTGGAGTTCAGTAGCCCAGCACATTATTAAAATCACTTTTGTGGCTGTTCACTCAAAATCACATTGAGCCTTCTCTCAGGCAGCAGAAATGCTCTCTGGAGTTTAGCCTCTTCATTGACAGCTAGCAGTTTTTTCAGTAGTACATAGTGGGAAATTCTCTCAGTTGAAAAATAGAGTAGTATTCAACACTTCCACATTTTAACTATTTTAGGCCTAGTTTTTGGCCTAAAAACAGGTTAGAAATCTGAAGACAAGATTTTGATAACTGCACAATTGCTATCTCCTTGTGTCCCAAAAAGCAGAAAGATGATCACGAACAGCAAAGTCAGTAGCATCACGTGGAGTCTTTGGGTGGGAGCCTTCTTTATGCAGTGTAGTGCTGGTTTGTGCTGCTGACTGAAGTGGAAAGCTGGGGATACTCTGTACAGTCCCTTGGGATGAGTTTTATGCCAGAGAGGCAGCACTTGCCATGCAAATAGACGAAAAGCCAAACAAAAATATTTTGCATGATTGATGAACATGTTGTTTGGTTGAAGGGAGCCATCCTTCTTCTCCACATCTCTTATGGTAGTACTTCCTTTTAGTGTTGTTCTGTCTCTTGCAGGCATGCAACATGAGTTAAAAAAAAATGGGCACAGCAAATACCTTTAAAACTAGCCCAAGGAAAGGAATACAACTGCCCAACCTGATAACTGTCTCTTCTGGCTATTTAACCAAACGATCTACATCAGAAGATGTGAAAAACCTTGAAATAGTGCTGTATACTTAGGAAGGCTTCTTCCAGAGCTCATCAATATTTTTCTTATACCCAGGGACCTGAGAACAGTCATAGCTCCTGCAGTCTCCATCCTTATATGTATCCAACATTATACTTATGGGAACCTGAAGGTATGGGAGCTTTTAGTCTCAGTAAAATATATGAATAAAAGATGTGAATATTGGTGTGTGGGCTTTTCTTGCACTGGTGATACAGTTCTGTGGCTATTATATCAATGTGCTTTAAAAATAATTCCTTATAATGCATGTCATTACATTTCCGTGACCCACAGACTGAAATGTCCTTAGCTTGATAAGTAAAATATTAGAAGGAAGAGATCCAATTTCAAATCTAATCTCTGCCTTACCGCAGAATTTGAACTGTGACATCTCACCTTGGGAACATTTGTGAAGCTGTGGCTAGAGGGTCTCCCCCGATGCTGTACTGAAGGTACATCCTTTGGCATCAGTAACAGTTTTGTGGAGCAGTGGTACTCTTTGGTTTTGTTTGTTGTGACCACTGGGGCACCACCTGGAACAAGCGACCCCCCTGTCCCACCCCTTGTTTGGCAGGGTGTGTATACTGTGATGCAGAGCCCCAAAGGTAAGGGGAAAGGGGAGTCCCTGTCCTGCAGCACTTGGTGCTCCACAAGGATTGGGATATGTGCTTAGGATCCCCTAATGATGGGAAGGACTTGTATCCATGGACCAGCACCCTGCTCTAGTGGAAGATGTCCCTGCCCATGGAAAGGTGGGATTGGAACAAAATGATCTTTAAGGTCCCTCCCAATCCAAGCCATTCTATGATGTTCTGCACAGCTCTTAAGTTTGATAGTTAAAAGAACAAGGCAATGCCCCATTTTTCTCCAGCTCCTGTTAGCTACAGTCTTGCACGAGTGAAATGTCACAGGACTTGCAGCCATCTGAAGCACAGTCACCTCCTCTGGCTGGAGCAGGGCCCAGCTGTCCACTCTCTTCTGCCTGTGTTGGGACCAGATGCACAGACCTGAATTTCAGGGAATTCATTTTCCAGCTGAAACCCACACCAGTTCCTGCTGCAGCTTGTCCTACAGTGATATACCTTGTTTTGTGTCAAAGGGAAAGTTCAAACTTAAGGTTTTCTTTTTATTTTGGTGAAATGCCAGCTTGAAGGGTTCCTGAGCTTGTGTGCACTGCTTTCTATGTGACACAGCTACCAAATAAAATCAATAAAATTTGAAGAGCTCTGGATGTAGTGTTGAGGTACAGTGTGGCATGAGTATGTTAACATATACTTGGTTTTCCTTATTGTCTGTTTTATTGCTTCATAATTGCTTTTGTTTAAGTATTTAGCCCTATTTAAAATTAATCTTGCTCCTCTTTGAGGTGCTTGTATATGTTGATCTGCTGTGATGTTTCTCATGGCAATTTCTTGGTTCTTTTTGGGTAAGCAGAAATGTTGCAGCTGTCCGGGTTAGTCATCACTGCTGCAGCACTATCCTCAGATGTGTAATGCATGTTGGGTTTTGAGGACAAGACAATCAGAAAATCTTGATTTCTGCCAGAATAGAACAGCCTCCTCCCTCTCCTTTGACTTTCTGCTAACAAATCACAGCACACTGCTGTTGGCAGTGGGAGGACTGTAGGGTAGGAGGGCAGCTGAGCCCACAGTGCTGCTGTGGGATGCAGAGATGAGCCCCAGAGAGGATGTGTAGGGCTGGCACAGCCCCACTTTCCAGATGTGCACCCTGATCCTTTAGTCACATCTCTGGTATGCTGTGGCAGTGCTTATGCTGAGCAGTGAAGCTACAGAATCCAGAGCATGTGGATGCTGTGGTTTGAAAGTTTACCTCTAGTTTTCTGTCAATCCAGTGCAAACGTTGCTGTAAGAAGCTGTTTATTTTCCATACAGCTCCAGGAGTGCCTTCAGATCGCATTTCAATGTTGAATTTTCTTGTGGTCAGTCAGAATGTGCTTTGTCAGAATGTTTGTCAGAACTATTTTATTCAGGTCTGCTAATGGATTCAAGAAGAAAATGAATTTTGCAATTCTGTGCATGTCTCTGATTTATCAGAGTTTGAACCCAGCTGCCTGGCTGTTGTCTTTCACACCTCTCAAGAGTGCATTTATCAGGCTGTTGATGCAGTAACTTCTTGAAAATATTAGTGGAAAAATGAGGTTTGGAGGGAAGATCAGGCTTTTAGTCTTGAGATAGGAATTAGTAAAGGAAGGAAGAAGTAGAAATTTATAGGCATTTTGCTGTCAGATTTCTGTGATGTTTTTGAAGGAAAATGAGTTCTAGGTTACATTTAGACGTGGGTTTTTTTCTTTTCTTAAAAGGACAAAATTGAAATCTTTTGAAAATCTGTTAAGGAGTCATGTCTGAGGACCACAGCCCCTGAAGGACCTCATCTCTCATTAAATTTCTCCATAAGATGTTGTATTATAGATCCTATATCTATATGTTATATTTTCTTGAGATCTTATTATGCATTATTTATATATAATATAAATATTTATATAAATATTATATTTATATTCATAATATAAATATTTATATTTAAGATATTTCTGTGTTAAGGGATCTCTGATGCATCCAAGAGCAATTTTTAGTTACTAAGTAAATAATAAGGTATTTTTCAGAATGTGGTGCTGCTTAGAAATTTTATATCTTTAGTATGTTGTGTAGGGATACCTTTGTAGTAAGTATTCCGTGGAAGTTAAATTGTAGCTTGAGGAACAAGATCCTGCATTAGCAAGCTAAAATTCTGCAGGCTCATTCTTTGCTAAGCCCCAGCCTTTCATGGAAAAAGCAATTGAAAAGGGAGAAAAAACCCTGTGGTTGTCTTATAGCAAAGGATTAAAACTATCCCACCCTGGTCTGGGAAACAGTGTGGCCATGAGGGAAAGGGTGATAAATTCAGCTGACTTTAATTTGCCAGAAGTCATCCTGTCTTCTCCTTTAATATTAGCTGTTGGAGAGCTGTGATTAAGTGTTCTTCCTCCTGATAAGGGCTCACTGAGAAGTGGCTGACAGGTAGAAACAGCAGCCAAACTGCTGCATGTTTTAGAAGGTGTTTGCTGACGCCCGGCACCTCTTGTCAGCACTGTTGATAAGCGCTAATGCAAACAGCCACCCAGAATTTGTCTGGCAGCCCCATGAAGGGCCAGATGAATTGTGCTATGCACAATGTGCTAATTGTCACAAATTGGCTACTCTTGGTCGGGAATGACAGGGTGAGAGTGTATGGTGCGTTTTTTTATAGTCTAGTTGTTGCATACTTAGCTTGTACCAGTTTTATTCTGAGAACAGGCATTTAGAATTTTTTTGTACATTGGCAGCAAAGGGAATTTTTGTTAACCTCAGAAATACTGTTGATTAACTACAGTATAAAATTCAAAGCAGTTTTATTTAAAACTAATTGAAAAGTGAAAGAAAAAGTTCTGGAATACAGTATGAAGAACTTTTTAATTGTTGAAGTTTTAAAAATATGTTAGGAAATATTTATTTTTCCTTTCCAAGACCTTTTAAAGTCAGAAATTCCTTCTATCCAAAAAGGACCTGGCCTCCAAAAGCTGACAATAGTGTCCCCTTAAATCCCCTCAGAGATGGGTGGAATATATTCTTTCTTCTCAAAAGATAGAGCCTGTTGTTTTTTCATTTGTTACCCTCCCCCCTTGACACTAAAATACTGTTAGAACAGCTCAAGCCCACAAGATGGGGGTATAAGGAATCATATACAGAAATGGGCAGGAGACCAAATGTGTGTGTGCTCTGTGTGAAAGCATTTAGGAGAATGAAGCCCTTCTGTTTAAGGGGGGAGCTGAGGCACCGTTCAGCTGTGTTTGGAATGGATGGAGGGGCTGGGGCTTTCCTGATGTGGAGGTGACCCTGTGACACCTGATGCTGTGCACCAGCCCTGCTGCATGGTGGGGGCACTGGTGTGGTACCCCCCAGCAGCTGCCACCAGGAGTGATTGTAGTGACCCGTCAGACTTTGACAACACTCAGCTTTAGGCTGCAGGGCAGACATAGCAGATGCTTCTGAATATCTTTTCTTTTCATGGTCAGGAACTACAAGGCACTTCTAACACTGTCCAGAGAGGTGAGAACGGAGGCAGGAGGTTTGCTTACTGTTCCTGTTACAGCATATAAGCATCCTGGCACAATAAGGGTTGCCTCTGCTTGTCCCAAGCTAAAGACACATAAGAAATGCAGGTTCATGCTACTATCTGCTTGTCCTTTCCCAGCCAATTTATGATTTAGATCCTAGGAGCCTACTGGGTACACTCATTTCTCTTTGAAATACAAAGCTGTTACCTTTCTTCCTTTGTCCAGCTGCAATTCTAAAAGAAGAATGAGGGAGGGACACAGGCACAGGACCTGTGAATCCAAATGTGAGGGCACGAATGTTTCACAGTATTATTCTTTGCTATAATATAGCAAATAATAAAGTGCTCTGTAGTCATACCACTACGTTTGCTGTGCTGGGGATATTGGCAAACACTGTGAGAAAGAACAGTATTAAGAGAAAACAGTAGCTTGGCATGTTTGGTTTCTGTCCAGGAGCCCCAGGAAATGAGGAGAGTGAATAAACAGAAGCAAGAAGATCCTGTACAGTCAAATTGTGCTAAATTGCCTTGACAATTGAAAGAAGGTGAATGGAGAGGGCAGGATGTTCAGAAGGATTTGAACAGCACCTAAGGCAGGAAACAAAGAAAGATGCTTAGCAATTGAAAGGGTGTTGGGGTCTTTTTGTTTGTTTCATTTTGTTGCAGTTGCTTTTTTTTCTAATTTTTTAGTCTATTATATTCCCAGTGGTAGAATCCTGTATTGCTCTTTTATCTAGCAAAAGTGATGGTTACAGTAACGGTCACTGTAATACTGTGTGAAGCATGAGAGAAATGTGAGAACAGCCTGAAGGAAAAAACAAATTTATTCTGATTAAGAAAATCAGTGGATGGATTGCCATTCAATTTCATGAAGCAGAGCTGCATGCACTGCTTATTTACTTAGTCTTTTTTTTTTCTTTTTCTTTTTTCCCCCTTTTTTAAAGGGGAGTATTAAATGTCAGGAAATAATTGTTATATAATCCTTGAAGAATCATGCTCTTTGTTGTTTAACTTTATAGATTTAATCTGGTTTAAATCACAATTAATTCTTAGGTGAGTCCATAAAAGTACTTTTAGCGATAACCCTGATTTTACTATTTATTTAGTTAAGTTTTTCCTAATACAGACTTTCTTTTGCGGTTTTCCACTGGGTTTCAACATAAATAGCACACAAGTATTAGAGATGCACTCTCTTAGAATAAACCTTTTAATCAGCATTCTTGGCTGCTTAGCTCTGAATTCACCATTTGTGGCCTTTTCTTGCAAGCACTGCTAGGCTTGCTAAGGCTCTGTGGTCTTGGTAGTCGTGGCACTCCTTTCAGGAGCAGTGAGTTGCCCTGTGGGCTGTGATCTGAGCCTCTGCACATCTTCCTGTTCTCTGGTGGGCCACAGAGAAAACAGAACTGCTTATGTTTCCACAAAAGTGATTATATCCTCATGGCTCTGTGCACAGTGTCTGAGTGCCATGTGCACGTGGATTCAGGTGCCCAAGCCAAGATTAACTGCAACTGACCTATTGTTGGCCAAATAGATTTGGGTTGGGTTTCTTTCTGGGTTTTCTTGCCCTTCTCAGAAGCTACAGAAGTTCTCAGCAGCAGAGATGCTCTGTGGGACAGTCAAAGCTTGGAAGTTGTACAGAGCACTCTGTTTTTTAGTGAAGATGTGACATCTCTTACCCATGTGGTCATACGGTTTGGACTTTAGAAGGAATGTTCTCTTCTCCAAATCAGGTATGCAGGTACTCATCCATGTGCTGGGACTCTGATTCCAGGCTGTCAGTTCTCCATCATGTTACAGCATCAGTGCTGTCTCTGTAATACAGGCGTTCCACCTGTGGGACAAACATTTTCTGACATGTCTTAAAGAGGCATTGGGCATGAAGTGGGATTGAGGGAGAAATGTAATGTTTCATGCAACGCAGGAGCTGGGATTAGGTGGTTGAATAGTCCTTCCTGGCCTTAACCTCTATGAAATAGTAGATCTGTTTTGCTGAGGGCTTTGAGGACTGATTTAGCACTGTGCCCTGCAGAAGGAGATGGCACACTTTGGAGGCATTTCCCAGGCTAACTAGCAAGATGGAATAACTTCCAGTTGCACAAATCATTAGAAGCCTTCAGTGGTATTCACAGACTGCTAAAGAAGGTGGAATAAAATGGGCCTTTTGTTGTAGCTGCTGAAAGATTGTCAGGGGCATTCCTCAAATAAAATGTGATCCCTTCCCCTCCCCCCATCTTTCTCTTATGCAGTTTTAACTTGAAGATTTATGCTGTCAGAGCTGTACATCAGTTTTCATTTTTGATGAGATTATTTGATGCTTTTACTACATACTTATGTATTTTAAAAGATTTTGGAGTTGAACTTCGAAGTTGTACTTTGATCAGATGCCAGAAGTTATTAGCAGCTCTTTGCCACTATTTTACTATAAAACTAACACATACAGGAATTAATAACTTTTGTGTCTGAAATTTCACAACAGTTTGCTAAATTTGACATTAGTAACAAAGTGCAGGTTCATTGCAAAGTACAGTACAGAGTAACTTGCTTCAATACAAAACCTGTATTAAGTGAGGCTGAGTGTAAGGAGGACTCTTCACTACTCCTAATGTAATAGGTAGTCTGATGATGTAGTCTGTGTTCTGAATGTCTGGTAGGAGCTCCAAACTCCTGTTCTAATAATTTTCATGTAAAAACCACCACTGTTTCTTCAGCTGGTACAAAAGTTCAGGTTTAGGTTCTGTTGCCTACTGTCAAACAGAACTTAAGTTTGGTAGTTAACAGTGGTTTAAAACAGTTTTTCTCTCAATACTGTTTCAAAAAGACACAATTTTGCAATGCCATTTGCATTTTTCACTGGTTTTCTTTAAAAAGGTTATATTCATGTTTTATTATTAAAAAAAAATATTCTGAATGATGCCCTCTGTGCAAAAAAAGTTACCTCAAGCTATACAAAAATTCCTGTTTTCACATTAAAGAAAAAAAAACCCAAAGAAGTATACAGATCACCAGAAAGAAGAACTGAATTTTCTAGGCTCACTTTATTTTGTCTGCTGAAGTTGAATAACTGCTTCAGGCAAACCCAGATTTTAGTGGAATTGGAGACTCAGTCTCAGTCTGCAGAAGTTTTGGAGTCTTTTGTCCTCCAAGTGTTCTGCATGTTGAAGTGTTTGAATGAAGACAGCAACAAACTTTGCAGGCCTTCTATTTTCCTGGCTTTGTTCTTTCCCTTCTTCCCCTTCTTGATGTCCTCTGCTGTTCCCAGATGCATTAGAAAGAACGTGCATCTTCCTGCTTTTCTGCTGGTCACCGTAAACTTGAGCCATGAACCATCCCATGGGCCCCGGGGAGGGGGAGGGGGTGGTGGAGCCCACCTGATGCTGTGTGAAGGGGTCACAAAGGAGTGTGGTGTCACCTGCAGGTGGCTATTGGCTACTGGCTGCGATGAGGATCTTGAAATGCTTTGATTGAGATTTTACCCAGTTGCTTGTGTTGCTATCTGCAGTTTCATCTCCAGTTGTTGTGACTATGGGAGATGCAGCATTAGTTCCACAAGTGCCGATACTTCCTTGCCCCTGTCATTACTGAAAAATGTGAATACGTGAAGCTCAAATAAAAACCCCTCTGAATTTCCTGTGCTAAACCCCACCTTTTTTTTTTGTCACGATATTTTTACCAATGCTTAGGCTTGGGAACACTGTTTAAAATCAGCGAACAGCATAAACATGCTGGTTTTATGTGCTGATTTTGTAAGTTGAGGACCTGACTCCCTTAATTTTCAGTGAATAAAGAGCTTTATATGATGAAACTGCTTAATGGTGAACTGATTTTTCACATTGGTGGGAAACCATTTTTGTTCATTCTCATTCTATCAGAACTGTAAGAAAGCAGTTGAGATGTGCAGGGAAATGTCCATTTTGTACTAGATTCATAACTCTGCTTTCAAATGGTCTAGTCCAGATGCTATACAATAATTTAAATAGAAAAGAGAATATGTATTAAGTGTATTATTATGCAAAGGATAGGCAAATCTACTGTGCCATACATCAGTTTTGTAGTCTTGCACCCTGCACATGCCAAATCTGAAAGTAAATATTTTGATGTCTGGTCATAATTTTGTTCACCGTCTCAAAACCTATCTGCAGTTTTAAGTTGAACTGAAATGATTTTTCCCCAAAGACATCTTCACTTACAAGCTTTCTAATGTGACAAAGAAATTAGCACTCACCTAGTAAGTCTGGAGATAAACTAGATGAAGCAATTTGCTGAAAATTGCTTTGGAAAATACTGTAAATACAATGTGAATGCTGTGCAGTTCTCAAAACTTTCAGTGATCCTGATCATTGATTATGTTTTGATAAATTGAATCTACTACACTAAAATGGTTTAATTTTTTTTTAAAAAAATGCATACTTTATGTGAAACTGTATCAGTCTTGTCATTTCTCCTTGTTGACTAATCTTGTTTTAACTGAGGCACTATGAAGCCCAGGTACCAAGAAACATGGCTGTAAGACATGGTGAAAAGGACTCTGCTGCTGCTGTGTCTACCCAAGTGAAATGGGAAAGCATTTACCAGTCTCCTCCTTTTTCTACCTGTTTTTTTTAAATGCATTGGTGGGGGCAAACATAACACATCCTCTGTCTTTGCTGGGCATGGTCATACTCTTGTTTGCTAAATTTCACACTGATGTGCAGTGACAGGAGTTCACCATTAGATCTGTCAGTCTTCTTACCCAGAGCTGATCTTGACCTGATTTCTCTGTGCAATCAATTCATATAAAACCAGATGCCAACAATCTGTATTAACTGTGAATTAAATTCTTATCAAAATGAATTGCCCCAATTTGGGGTGAAACAAACAGCCCATGTCACTTGTTTCAAAAAGTATATCACCTGTCTGATAGAGCTGATTTTCCAGAAGTGTCACTAAAAATGACTGCATGTCTACAGAGGAGCAAATCATTTGCCTTAAGAAGAAAAAAAACCCTCTTGCTCTTACTGCTGAAAGTTATGCTGATTGATAAGGTGGTTTGTTGTCCAGAACGCCTGAAGATGAGCTGTGTGGGGGGGATTGTTTATGGGGTGGGATTCCATCTCCTGAGGGTATGAGAAGGGCTGCATTATGAACCTTGTGTGTGCACTGTACTCGTACTCCTTTTGCATTCCAGCAGCACTAACTTTTATAACCATAAAACACAATTATCCCGAAGACATGCCTGGTAATGTTGTGGGAGTAATTACGAAGCAAAATGACTATAATATAGCTGAATGAAGAGCTCAGGTGGTTTCTCTTAAAATTGCAGGGCAGGTCATGTTCAAAGAAGAATTAAATACTAAATGAGGGGTGAAAATGCATTGGAGTAGAGCCTGGATTCTGTAAATTGTTGAGGACTATAACCTGGTTTCCTCAATGAGTATTAATCCAAATCGTGTATGATATGGTGGTGAGTAATAGTAGTTAAGCTAAGGATCAGGAGTCCAATTTTCATCATGTTTCTAGGAAATATAAGACCTAGTGTTGCATAGCAACAGTTGAAGGTATAGAAATATTTGCACTTGAGAATGTTTAGTGCTTTGGGAAGCATTAGGTGGCTGATGAGGTAGGCAGTGAGGAAATGGTATTATTCTCTCTTAGGGTACTGGTTTAAATGCAGTCTTGGTTTTACTGGCTGAAGAACATTAATATCCAATAACTAGCTAGATGTCTGCAAAATGAGTTATTGGTCTCAGTCCAGTTTTCAGAGCACCCATATTCACATTTCAAAAACTATTTCTGTAATTGGCCGTGTTGTCGGTGTGCTCTGAAGGCATATCAGATACAAACAGCCATGGAGGCAGCCACAGATCTCTTTGCTACAGAGCACTCCTGCCTGGTTGCAGGGGGCTTCCTGCTCTGGTCCTACTGCCAAATTGAGCAGTTTCTACTCTTTCTAGCTTATAACTTTTCTCTACGGCTGTGTGGTGAACTTGAGAGCACATTATTTAGATTTCATAGAATCCAGGTATTTTCGTTGCATTTTGTGTTAACTGTAAGTGCTTTGAATAAAAGATGCTGCCTAGGATATTTTTGATCTTTTGAGATTCTCCTAAAGAATTTTACACTTAAGTTTTTCAGAACGACATGTGAGTTCTCATTGAAGGTAAGAGTTTTTCAGAAATGTGCAATCTCTGTCAAACTGTCTGTTTTCAGAAGGTTGGTGTTCTTCTCACCTGGCACACCTGGAAATAGTAGGTCTGAAAAAAACCACGAAACTATCAGAAGATGCAGAGAAGTAAAGCTGCTGGAATACATGACAAGAACTTGGAGTGCCCTAAATGCAATTTGGTGCATTAGCTGTTTGTTGCTCAAAAATTAGCAGCTTTTTGTCAGAAGAACTTGTCAGATGCTCAGTAGGACCTGAGCATGTTGTAGCCAGGCTAGGGGGTGTCATAGAGTAACAATGAACAAAAGGCATAAAAACTGGCAGCTGACAGCACATGACAGTCGTAGAAGTGCTTGCTACATTTTTTGTAAACATCTTATTTTACTTCTTTTACTAGTATTTAATATCCCTTAAAGGAAGTACGTGTAGTAGATCATCTCCAGGGTAAATCCAATACAACTGAGAAGTTTGGAAAGGCTCTAAGATGTCCTCTACCACATGAAGATTTCACTCAATGCCAGTGCTGACTCTTCATTTTATTAACTGCCTAAAGTAAGCTTGGTAATGAGCTCCATAAGAACATTTCTAAGAAGAGAGAGGTTCAGATTTAAGATCTACTAATCTTTAAATAATCACATAAAAAAGTATTCTGTCGATGACTCCACTTCATTGCTTTAATTTAGGAGACCTCAAGACACGTGTAAGTTAAATGAAGAACAGATTTACAGGACATCCTTAACTACTTTGTCCCACAAAAATACATCTTTGAATCTTAAAGTAATTTTAAAAAGTTGTAGCCATTTCTGGATAAAAAGATTTACTATTCTGTTTATGTTGCTTTTCCTAAAGGTATGAAATTATGCCTATGTCATTTCACTGTTATGGTAGTAGCAGGGATAAGGAAAGGTGTTTATTAGTGAAGTCACTCATATTAGCAAAGTAAATAAAGGACAACAGACCCCACTGGACTCCTCTCATGAGGCTAATTCTTGTGTAATTTGGTGTTTTGAAGATCTTTGGTAGAAACCTATTCACCCTTCTTGAGATAACCTTTATTATCTGAACACAATGCCAGCATGTCTAGAAATCCAGAGGTTTTTGCCTACTCATATGAGAAGGTGAAGAGTAACATTCCATACTCAAATCTGGGAACATCGCAGCAGATTTTAAAATGCATTAATGATTTTGAACTTCGTAATATATTATGGTGCTTGGAACCTAAACAGCTTACTGTGTATTCAAAAAAAAACTTCATTGTTTTTCCAGAACTTGTATCTTCTTTTTCCTTTTGACAGTAAAACTTCTTATGATGCCTTCTTATGATTTTAAATACGCCTTCATCTGTCTATTCACTGTGAGTCAAGGCAGTTTTCAGCTGTGATTTTTGATTAAGAGATAAGTGATGCCTAAAAAGGAATTTTATAAAATGTTGGAAATTATTTTCCATCCAAAGCATGTGTGCTTTTTCCTGTGGGTGAATTTTGTGTTTAATCTAAGGGATTATGGAATTTCTATCACCTTAGCGACACTTGTATCCACAATAAAATGGTTAATTAATTGTGATCTGCTTTTAAATCTCAAGATCTTGTTCAGTTTACCTTTTTATATCAGAACCAGTCACATGAAAACTGGAAATGGAAGGGAATATACCTTATATGCACAGTTAGGGCCAACATCAGCATGTGAATGCTGAAAGGAGTACATCTTATTTACATGTGCCTGTTTTTGTTTAAATATATTGAGCTCTGCAACTTTGGCTTCAGTGGGAATTCTGCCTGCCCCATGCATTCAGGAAGCTAGTCATGTTCACATAGATTCTTAAATTCAGTTTTGATTTAAGTGCTTCTTTTAGGCACCTTTGGGCCTGACTTCTAAGTAAACTAGATCCGAAAAGAAACCGAATATTCTGTATTCAAGTATCATACATATGTATAAGCAGGTAAGTTAATGCACCAATTTTTTTGTTTTGTTTTTTACCTTGGCTGAAGAAATCTGCTAGTGCTTCCTGATGTTTGCAATAAAAATTGGTAGAAACATATGCAGAAACTTGAAGAGATTCATAAAATACTTTGTTTCTTGGTTACTATTGTACTTCAGTTGTGTTTATATAAAGTGCCCTAACTTTGAATTCATTTCCATATGATTCTCTTCTAAGGTAAAATTTTTAAGTTCAATGTGTTTTCACCTTCTTCAATCAATTTTGTAGCAGTACTTTTGTTTGCTCAGTGTCAAACGGGTCTGCTCTCATGCCTTTATATGCATAAAGTTAACTTGCCTTATATATAAAACTCAAATTTGTACATACATAAACTTAATGCAAGTTCTGTAATTTGTGAGGAGAATTTGGTTGTGCATCAATGTAGGCATCTTTCCTAAAGGGGACTAGTACTTAAATATATAACGCTAGGACTTTTGTTAGTGTATAGAGTGAAAGGAAGATGGTATTTTCAAGGGAATAAGCTATTTCTAAAAAATAAACCAAAAATACCCCCCCCCCCCCATGGTCTTGTTAGAGCACTAAGCCTCTTTGTGACATTTAGCATAGATTTAATGTGTCTCTGTATTTTAGTTATTTGATGCATTCTAAAAAAAGCCCAGGTAAAAAGCAATGATAGCTATACCTTTTTTATTTTTCTTGAATTTTCATAATATTCTATCACAGAAAAGAAAAAATGTCTAATTTTTGTGCTTTCAAGTATGTGCTTATGCTGTTTTTGAAAGATTCTACATTAAATGTATATATTTTAGATGAAAAATACACAACTTTTTTGGTTATGTAGACTGCAGATATAATTGAAATGCTATTCTCAGAACGTTCATAAGATAGAATATGATGGCTTTGATGTAAAACCAAATACTAAAATCCAATAGAAATTTGTATGTAATTTTGTCGATCTTCAGCTCATTATACAGAGTATATTTTGTTAAGGTCTTGTTAATGTAAGATATAAAGACCTTGCTAAGCTATGTCCAATATTTGAGGGCCTAGCACTGCAAAAGCAGAAGGAAGCTTTGGTATTCTGTATTTCCATTGTGAACTAAGGAGTGTGTGGAACAGAGGGAAGCATTTTCAATTTTATGCATATGAACGTTTCTCTACAATACACACCGATGAAGGCATTTTGACATAATCTGAAATACTCCTGACGATACATCTCTTGATACTTCTTCCTATGAGATATTTTCTTGAACTATTGAAATGACTGAAGTGCAGAGTAGACAAAGGCTTTGAATTAGAGAGATTTAGGATGCAAAATACATGCTCAGGAGCACTGAGTTTTGTTTCTCAGCAGGGGTCTACCTGTCTTCTTGAGGAATTATCTGCCACCAGTTCTGTGTCTGCAGTTGAGGTGTTTGTGTGTCTGTACGTACGTGCACAGGAGGCTGTTACTGGGAAGGTTTAGCTGGGATTGTGCTAAGAACATCTTCCTCAAAAGGAGCTGGACCTTTTCAGCACTATATGCTCTGTGTGGTTTTTGGTCTTGCCCTTCTCCAAGGGACCACAGAGAGAGAGGAGATAAGAAAAGAAACGTCACTTTGCAGTCTATGTGATCCTACAGTTTGTTCTGCCAGTTCCCTGGGAGTGCAAAAGCACATCAAGTAGTGTGTGATGCCACTGCATAGTGATCTGGATCTGCATTGCCCTCTGACAGCTGGGCTGTGCTCCTTCTCCTGTCCTGGGAGATCAGAGATGGCATTTTAAATCTGCATTACAGCAAAACTTTCCTAAGAACCAGAACTGTTCTCGAAGTCTTGCTTGGATCTGTTCTCATCAAAGGATGGTGCCACCTGCAATCTGGGCTCTTGTATCTGGTTCTGCTCTCAGGACAGGTTTTCATGAATGTAAATGGGTCCTTGTTTTGATATTTTGGAGTCCTTGAGCAGTATAAGCAGCTTATAGAAACATGCAAGGTCTTTGAGGGCCTTTCAAGGTCCTGTCCTGTTGTGAAACCTAAAGGAAAGTCTTTTCCACATCAATTGATGGGGCACCACACCAACAATGTCTTTATTACTAGGGCTTGGCATTCTGTGGGACATGGCAGGCAATTTATAACACACACTAAAAGCTGAATAATTCTCAGCATAAAATCCTGAGGCAAGTGGTAGGCAGGGTGTCAGACTGCCTGCCTGAATAATGAAAGGAAGTGAGTAGGTGCTTGTTTCCAAACACCAGTGCTGTATAAACAGCAACATGTGGGGGTGTCAGTCAGTGAGAGGATGGAGGGCTGGAAGTGGAAAAATTAGCGGACATAGAGAAATAGAGGTGTATTAAAAATATGTAGAGGAAGATGTTCCTGCTCCTGGGGAGGTGCTGGGAATGGCTGGCACCAACAGGAGGAGATGGTGGTAAGGAGGTGGATGGGCCATCACTAACCCAGGTGGGCAGCAGTGCTTTGGTCTGAATATACTGACATTTACAGGCTGCCCACCTCAGCTTGTGATGTTCATATTTCTTCTAATCCTGTCCTTCAGCTTGATGTTCTTCATCCATTGGCTCTGGGTTGTGCTTCTATGGCTCCCTGCTATAAACCTTCTGGTTCTGGTTGGCTGCAAAGCAGTGGTTCAGTGGGATCACCTGGCTGGCAAGCCCTGCTAAACTTGCTCTGACTTTCTCTCCTTTGCTGTTCCCTGCTTGGCACAGTCCTTGCTCTCTCCCCACCTATGACTACACAGATGCTGCTTTTGGGCAGATTTTCTGCCTAACTCTCCTGGTTTTCTAACTAGAAGAGAAAATTGAGAGGAAAAAAAATGGAAAAAAAATATTGTTGGTACAATTGTATCAGAGTTTTAATGTGAATTACCATTTCTGTAGACACCATCAGAGCAAGGCTGTTGCTTGAGCATAGGCAGGACTCCCCACTGAAGAAGCAGGGCAGAAGCAGCTGATGTCATGCAGAGGCCAATGGCTTTGTCATCTGACCTCTGCCAGCAGCTGCGGACTTCAAATGAGTGTTGTTATTACCAGATGTTGCAAATAATTAACTGTATATTAACAACTTCTCATGGGGTTCATGTGAGCATCTGTTCTATTTAAGAGCACTGCAAGTACAGGAGGAAGTACAGGAATGGGAGAGGGAGACAGAGTGATCCAGAAACTGCTCATTGGCTCCTTACATTGATCAGAAACTTCTGTCATTGTGTGCCTCCGGAGCTCATGTAAGACTTCCTTCTTTTTTACTTAAAGTTGTTTTTTGGTGGACAGCTAATCATATCATACAACCTGAGAAAATTATAAACTTTTAGCACCCTCTTCAAATGCTTTTAAAAAGTCAATAAAAGCTCATGAAGATGTATTTTGTGGAAGCATAGGTAGGCCAAGCATGAGCTGCTATAGGGCGGAGGAACCTTTCCTTCCCAAAGGATTTAACTTCCAGGTGTGAAAAGAACAAGCTTGAATTTGGAAAGACACTGATCAGTTGTCATGTTTATGCCTAATTTTCTGCTTTGATACGTCTGCAGTGTTTGGTTCTGTTCACAGGTGGGCTGAAAAGACTTTCTGGAGAAAGAAGAACTTGTATTCTCTGAAGTAGACAGGCTTGAACGGTTTGTGGGGAAGGGTGGTCCCGTGGGTAGCTTTTTCATTTCTGTTTTGCTTCTATGATGGGAGATCCATGGTGGAGGTGGAGCTCATGGCTGTGTTTGGAGGAACTGCTCACAGTCATGGATACAGGATGCAGAGCACCAAGGCAGTCTCTTGCTGGTGGCTCTGGAGCAGCTGCTCTATTGGCTGTGCTGGGTGAATAGAACTGGTTACGTGCACACACAGCAGTGGCCTAGAAGCACAGGACTGTGACTCAAATTGGATGGCATTTCCATGGAGAAAGGCAAAGGATGAACTATCTCAAATGGGATTTGGCACTACTTAATGTCTTTTAGATGTGGCAGCACAATACTGTTTAATTTGCAGATGAAAGGCCAGCTATTCTCTTCAGTCTAAAACTTAGTTTCTGCAGACGCTGGCTGTCCCTGTGATCACAGAACAAATTGCTTAATTTACTAACTCAGAGATGTCTGCCTGGTGCTGGAGTTTTGTCTTTTCCTGTTTCTTTAATCCTTTGTGTTTAAGGCTGTGAATAAGAGCGTAGCACATCCTACAGCTGCAGGGCCAAGGCACCACTGATAATTGTTTCCACCACTTTGCACACAAAACAATTGCTTTCCTTCAGGATGTTGTTTGCCTGTGACTTGAAAATCATCAAAACTCTCATTTAGAAACGGATGGTCTTTCAGTTCATCCTAATACACATGCTATCTTTTTTAATGGCTTGTTTTACACCCCCTAAGCACTTTTTGATTGTTTTGCAGGTTTTTTGAGTATTATTTCCCGTTCCCTTTAGAACTGTGTGTATGCTTTTGGCTTTAGCACTTGATCTTTCTTTGACATTCAGTAATTTTTACTGTGACAGGAGTTTTACTGAGCGAGTACTAAGTACTGTCATTGTGTTTCCTTATTTCAAACTAGATAACTTCTGTCACTGTTGTGTGTGTGCTTCCTTTTTTTGAGGTGAATGCAGTAGGTTAATGAACTTTGCTTTAATCAGTAGCTCATCAAGCAGTAACTAATCAAGGTCATTTCTCTTACTTGAAACTGCTGTTCTAATAGCTGTAGATATTATGTAATAATTGTATGAAGAGTCATTGAAAACTTTACTAAATATTTGTATTTGCACTACTGAAAAGGCTTTTAACCTAATGTTCAACTTCAGTTTCTTTCAGTGAATGGGGAAACATATTAGTGACACCGATATTCCATGTTGTTGTGGAAATAAATCATTACCCATCTGTCTTCCCATAGGCCCTAACCATGATTTAATTTTGTTATTCTAGGAGGAAATATAATAAAGTTAAAATTACTCAAAACATTTTTGTGAGGTTTTTTTTCCCCTTTACCTTTGTAAGATTTCTGGGGAACTTTAAAATGTTGGCATAAACCCACTGTCACAGTGCTTTTCCAGTAAAAAGACTGGACTTTATGCGGTGGATTGACCCTGGTTGGACACCGGGTACCCACCAAAGCCGCTCTATCACTCCCCTCCTGCTAGAAAGGGGAGAGAAAATGGAATGAAGGATCATGAGTTCAGGTAAGGACAGGGAGATCACTCACCAGGTCTTGGGTAAAACAGACCTGACAAAATGAGTTTGATTTGATAGGTAATAGATTAGAGCAGGGTAATGTGAAATAGAAACTAAATCTTAAATACCTTCCCCCTACCCCGCCCTCCCTTCTTCCTGGGCTCAGCTTCACTCCCCATTTTCTCTACCTCCTACCCCCAGCAGCACAGGGAGATAGGGAATTGGGGCTGTGGTCAGTTCATCACACATTGTCTCTACCCTTCCTTCCTCTTCAGGGAGAGGACTCCTCCCCCTCTTCGCCTGCTCCGGTGTGGGTCCCTCCCACAGGAGACAGTCTTCCATAGACTGCTGCAGTGTGAGTCTTTCCCAGGGGCCGCAGCTCTTCCCAAACTGCTCCAGTATGGGTCCCTCACAGGATAACAAGTCCTGTCAGAAAACCTGCTCTAGCATGGGCTCCTCTCTCTACAGATCACACTAGGACCCTGCTCCAGTGTGGTCTTCCCATGGAGTTATAGCCTCCCTTGGGAATCCACCTGCTCCAGGGTGGGGTCCTACATAGGCTGCAGGTGGGATCTCTGCTCCCCCGTGCCCCTCCATGGGCTGCAGGGCCACAGCTGCCGCACCATGGGGCTGCAGGAGAATCTCTGCTCCAGCACCTGGAACACCTCCTCTCCCTGCTTTTTCACTGACCTTGGTATCTGCAGAGCTGTTTTCTCTTACATATTCTCACTCCTTTCGGGGCTGCTGTTATTCCAAGCAGTTTCTTTAAATATGTTTCCCCAGGGATGCCACCACCATCACTGATGGGCTCAGCCCTGGCCAGAGGAAGGTTCATCCTGGAGCTGGCTGGAATTGGCTCTGTTGGACATGGGGGAAGCTTCTGGTAGTTTCTCACGGAAGCCACCCCTGTAGCCCCTCTGCTACCAAAACCTTGTCATGCAATCCCAATCCATTAAAAAAAAAAAAAAAAAGGCAACAAACAAACAAAATCTGTCACAGCTTAATTAATAAGAGATAACAGCTTCTTTTTTATCCTAGGAGAATTGGTTGGTTTGTTCTTTTTTCTATTTTAACTGACACTCGTCAGTCTCTGGCCTGTACTGTAGGCTCCTATTTAAGGAGTTACATCACCAGGAAACAGCAGGAGTACATGCTGATGGTAATTTTTTGAAAGACTGTAAGTTGGAAACCACTCAACTGTTACCAGCCTGAGTCTGTTGCTCATAGAGTTGCAGAGATACAAGCGCTAGGAGGGTACACATTAGTTTGGAATTTAAGAATAAATATTCTCTGTCAACGAAAGTGATTTTCTTTCAGCCCAATGTAAAAGGGAGAATTTGACTATAGGGAATGATTGATATTGTTGCTTGAATGTGTTTACTATTTAAATTAAGGATGTTTTTAGTGGTACTCTCTGTTCAATATCCTTGCACAGATCCCATGCGAGAACTAGGAGGGAAAGGTAATATGGACTAAGATTCATTTCTGCATATAATATCCTGCATTTACTGAAAAAAATTCAGTAGAGGCAGTCACTCTATTTTTATGAGTATATTTTATTCATTTGTTCTTTTTTTTTTTTTTTTTTTTTAATTTTTTCACATAATCATTTTGGTAAATCAGTAACACTTTAAAATATCAATGAAGGCAAGTTGTCCATTAAATGATGTTTGCTTTTTAAAATTCCATTTTTCCATGCATTGTATGCTTTTCTGTGTACACAGAAAGTACCTTTGTTCCAGGTGGTGCATTCCATCCCACTTGACAGAAGAATAACTTCTTCCAAGCACAGGTTGTAACCTTGTGCTTGCTTCCCTCCACACTTGGATCTTCTCCAAGGAAAGGTATTTTAGAATTGTCTCTCTGTGCCTTTGTTGGTGGATGTCGATGGGACAGAGTGAGAAACAGGCTTCCTGTACTATGGAAAAATCTTTTACAGAGTCCTCCAGGATGCATAAATTAGTAAAGAATCAGCTGTTAATACTTTTTTATCAATTAGGAAAGCAATAAACAAACTAAGTGACGTCCTGCCATGGTGTAATTCAGTCTGACTCCCTATAAAATTTACTGATGCACTTATTAGCAGTTCAGATTTAGGTCTCGGTATGCGTTGGTGAGGCAGTGTAAACCTCTTAACAACAGTTAATTACTTACCATGTTTTCTGCAACCTTATAAGATCTATGTAGTACTGTGCAATTTAGTTGTCCTAATTGTGTTAAATTTCTTGACGTTATCTGTCGTAAGACTTTTCAGCAAACAGAGAGATAAGTAGTGTTTTTCTACTGAACTTTTGAACTTTTGCTAAGACAAGATGCGCAAAAAATACTAAAAAAAGTAGAGACAAATTTATGAGTTGGTAGGCGCCAGCAGTCTAATATGGGAGCCCGATAGGAAAACACCCCACAATTAAGAGCACTAAATTCAAAGTTTGAATTCTAGCCAAGTATCTGAAGGCACTCTGGGAGGGAAAAGTGTAAACGTTGCTACTTTTTTTTTTTTTTTTTCCCAAAAGGTTAACATGAATAGTTGGAAAATGAATAGTTGATAGATATGAAAGAAACAACATGACATAGTTGGTGAGATACCCAGGTAATGGGTCATAAAAACTGAGCTGGATACTGCTGGGAACTTAAGGATGTTGTTGAGGTAATTTCTTTAGCTGTTGATCTGTGCTACGAAGGATGATTTCGATTTTATCTTTAATAAAGTCTGGAGTAATGTATTCTGGGCAGCCTTAGTCTGGTGAAGAGGGAGAGGGGTGGGAAGAGCCACTTATGATATGGTGCAGTGAGAAAGAAGAGACCTCCCATAGGATTGCAGCTCTTTAGTCATCTCTGTACAGAGAATTAATTTCTCCTCTCCTTCTCTAATGCTTTAAACTCCATTTGTATTTACTTCTGTATCATGTCCCGTTGCATGAATGTGAGTGCCTGAACTCCAGAGGTGCCGCTTCTCTCCGCTGGCTCCACGTGGTCTGGATGCATCCTGGGGATTGAATGGTTTCTACATTGCTGAAGAGTAAGTGTGAGGAGACCTCTTTCAGTTGTAGCCAAACTTCCCAGGATGACTTGCTGGTGTTACAGGAAATCTTGAAATAGTGAACTTTTCATTTCACTTCATTCGGGCTTGCCCCTGCTGGGAGCCCATTGCTGGCTCCTGAGCTGGTGGTGTGGAGAGCTGGGGCTCCACTTAGTGTACAGCTGTTGAGCAGAGTTGTTTTTCAGTGTTATGGTGAGTAAAACTCAGGATCAGAGAAACCCTAGCTATCATATATGAGAGATTTTTTAGACCATTTAAATGTTTTAACATTTAACAGAATCTCTCTCTTGGTGATGTAGAAGATCACATCTAAGAACTCAGAGATGTCATTTTTTTGAGGTAACAGGAAAAGCTTGAAATGTCAGGCAGTTGAAAAGTTGTCAGCTGAAATACTTTTTGGAGGTGAAGGAGAAATTCATTTGTAGAAACCACCTCAGGGGAGTCTATGTGTCTTGGATGTATTTTGTGATAGTTATATGCAGTCTTATAGTAGCAGCAGTTCTGCACAGAAGCAGTTTCTTATTTTCCTGCTCTTTCAGATATCCCTTGCCTCATGCATGGCTTTTTAAATGTCTCTGTTGTTGTTCTCTCCCATGCCACATTGTCTTGCTTATTATTATTGCAGCAGTTTAAGTAACATATCAGAAGTGATGGAAATACAATGATAGGGCCAGCAAACAGAAGGCTGCAGAGAGGCAGGCAGTGCACATCAGGCTTCATTTTAGGCAAATCTCAGAATAAAGTTTTAGACCAAAGCTCTAATAATTTGGGCTCCTTCTAGTGCAATTAAGTGGAGATTACTATTTTCTAAAAGCAGAACTGGAGAAAATTGATACTGTCAAGCAACTTGAACTTCTTTATTCTCATACGTAATTTTCCTCCTGTCTCATAAAATATCAATAAAGAATTAAAACAAAAAACAATCTTTCCCTTTCAGTTGAATGTCAGGGTAGGATTAATTCTCCACTGAAATACTGTAATGGTCACTGCAAAACAGCTGGCTGCAGGAAAGCAGGCACTAAAGCAGATATATTCTCTCAGAAGCACTCCGTCCTGGGGTTTCCTGGAGAACTTCAGCCATTCCCATTTGTCTGCTCAGAAACCTGATTTTCTGCAGTCTGAAAGTGAACCAGTCAGCTTCACGTGTCAAGGAGCTGAGCTTGAACTCTGAGGGAGCACCTTTGAGGCTCTCTGTGGCCTCACTGCCACTCTTTTGTGCTGCAGTGATCTGGGTGAATGTCTTCACTTAACTGCTGTGGTGGAAAACCAGGCTGATTGCAAGGTTCAGAGGTTGAAGCTCTGGTTTCAGGAAGGCAACAGGCAGCAGGTGCTCTGGTTTTTGAATATACCCCAGAGGTTTTGCCTGATTTACCAAGAATTCCAGGGTTTGAGCCTAGAGGTGACAGGGTATGCATTGCACATTCAGGAAATGCTTGCATGTCCGAGCAGTCACAATCTTCTTGTTAATGGTGGGTGGAAAGCAGAAACTCACCACTCTTCTTTAATCATCCAGAACTGGAGAATTCAACAAGACCTTCCTATCACCGAGTTAATAAAATGATAGTTACCATTTGTCATGGCGCCTTGTAGGAGGTTCAGCCAAATCCTTTGGCAGCTTCTCCAGCCTTATTGAGATGTGGGTTTGGGTAAGTAATGAGGCCATTAAAACAGCTGGCTCCAGTAAATAGGCTTGGATTGAGTTCTCACAAGTTAAAATGCATGGAAAGATACATACAAACATGCATGTAAGGTCTTGGGTTTGGAAAGGACAGACTGCATTAATCTGATTCCTGAGTTTATCTAACTCTGCTGGGCTGTGCTGCTCAAATAAAAAAGTGGCTTGAATATTGAAGTCAGTGTTTTCCCCCCCTTTAGAAATAGTACATATCTGGAATGCGTATCTGAAGCCAAGGGAGATGTTTTGGAGAAAAGGACACTGCATTTGAGTGACATTTTAAAATAGAAATGGAAAAGAACATCTCTAAAAAAAAGTACTGGGGAGTAGCTTTGTAATGAGGGTGTCAAGGGCAAAAAATATAAGTGCTTGTAATATGGAACTCAGCGAATAATTTAAAAGGAGCTAAATATGGTTCTGAGGAGAAAGAGGGTACTGGGCTTGATTAGTGAGTTGCTCTTTCTCCAGTTGCTATAATTGTCTTGGTGCTGTGGCACCCCCAAGGCTTGCCCAGACCTCAGCGAAGTAAATCACAATATGATATACATCTTTGTGTTAGCTCAGACTTGAAACTTGTCCTGTAGGTTACACCTGGGCTAGCAAGCAGGATCAGGGCATTGGTGTGAACTCCAGCAGCTGTTTAGAGCTCAGTGTGGCTTGGAATGACCAGCCCTCATTCCTGCAGCTAACCTGTTGTTCCCAGTCAGCAAGAGATCAGCTTCTTTGGGGTATAAATGGGCCAGACCTGTGAGTGCAAGGCTCCACCAGCTTCAGAGACAGCAGATGGGCACTGCCCCAGAGTGGTGCATTCAAACACTGGGCTGTGTTTGAAGCTGCTGCCTTGGCCCTCAGGCTGGGTCATGTCTGCTGGTGTGATGCTCCACACTGACACTGAACAGGTCTGCTGATGTTTCCTTTCTGTGTCAGCTGTATTCCTGTGGATATGGTTTTCTCTTGATTTATGCAAGAATTAATTAAGTCAATGATTTTACGTGTCCATATCTTCTCATAACATACTGTGAGTGGTCTGCTGGTATAGAAAGAAGGAAATGTAGCATAATGTTTTGCAGTAATTAAGTCCTTTATAGAGTAACATGTATAGATTTTTAAAAACCTCTTATTTTAATACTTCCATCTAAAGCTTGATTGTCTGCTCCCTGCATACTAGTCTCTCGTGGTTCTCCTCTCCATGTTGCATGAGACTGTTTTACATCTCTCTTGTCTGTCCTATCTATCAAGTAATCACTTTTCCTGTTCCCAGAGTGTCCTTTAACTGTTATCTGAAAATCTATTCTCCCATGCTCTCTAATGGTGCTCATGTGTCAGTTCGGTGTTCTGGGTTGGAGGTTGTTCTCTGCTTTCACTCCAGCCATGGTGTCAGGGACTGGCCCTTGAAAATGCAATTTCCACTACATGGGAAGTTTAAAAGCTAAAAGTTCAAGGGCTACCCTGAGAGGTCATCTTACCTCTCTTTTTTTTTAACATGTGATTTTCTAAAGATAGAAATGCAGCTACTGTTTTTCACAGACAAATCACTGTGCCTTTTTAGGAATCATTGAGATTAGCTGAAGCTAGAGGATCAGTGGTCCCATAGATGGAGTTGATCCTGGAAACCTTTGTGTAGATAGAGTAGTAGGAATTGGCTGTAATTGATGTCCTTGTAAAGGACAGCAAGAGTCAGGGACATAGGAGAAGCCCTTGAGAAGATTCTATATTGGCTTTGACAGAAGCAAAGAGAGACTAAACTTGATGTATGCTATAGAATACCACACATGAGGGTAAAAAGAGTGGTTGCTGTTCCTGAATTTCCCTGTTAGCACACTTTAGTACAGGAGTGGCAGCTGTAACCCACTTGTTGATGGTTTTTTAGGATGCCTTTCTCACAGCCAGCGCTTGACAGTTGCATGCCACAACCTGGCAGTAGAAAGAGGTGGTTTTGGGGTGAGTGCATTACATCAGCCCCTCCTGAGGCAGGTATGGATTATGTCTGCAGTCATGCAAATTCAGTTTATTATGAAATGGCTTTTTTGGCCATTTCATTCCCACTCCCCCTTTCTTCCCCCTTCTTGGAAAATTCCTTGTAATAATTTATGAGAATACTGAGCAAACTTTTACCACAGGGTTTTTGTTGAAGTGGGATAAGCAAGTAACACGTATTTTTTTCTCAGCTACCTGTTTTATGATAGTTAATTCTAAAAGCATATAAAATCACAAAACTCCAGACAGTTTTTGACAAGAACTCCTGCTAAAGTAATTCTGTGCATCTGCTGCCAGATAGTCTGGCTCCATAAGTATCACTGTCTTGTCATGGACTTTTAAAAATAAAGCTGAATGACCTCTTCATTTGAGTCTGTAACTGGCCTGCTTGGCAATGAGTTATAAAGTAATCATGAAACACTCTCAAATGTACTTCCCAAGCAATTCTAAAATATAAAGTGGTTATGAGATTCCCAAGGAACTGCTTGCTGAGGCTGGGCACCACTTTGCTGCAAGGGAAAAAGTAACTGTCTGAGGAAGGAAAAACCAGAACTCACAAGACACTCAAGAGTAAGGGAGTTGGGAGTCTAAGGGATGTAAGAAAGGGAAGACAAAGAGCTCCACCCAAAAAGAAAAAACTGCAATGAACAGGAGCAGTAATAGGAGAGGGAAACTCTGAGAATTACATTCTTAACACCTCTTCCATAGAAAAAAAGAGCTGAAGTAGTTCAATTGCAAGGAAATATTTTCTAACAATCATTAAAATATTGTAAAGCACATTAAAAAACTGGCACACTGTGTGTGCCATTCTATCAGCATCATAAGTATACAGTAATGACATTTTCCTGTGTATGTAATAAAAATTGCCAAATGTTCATGTAATTCACACTTATACTTAGTTCAGTATTGTCTCTGCACTTTCGAGCTTGGAAGGAGGTGCTGTAGTTTGTTACTGCTCAGAGGTAATACAATGCATTATCTTATGTAGCAGTCTAGCAATCAACCAATTTTGTTTCACATTTACAACGTGGTGAAATAGAAATATTGTCTTTGATTGTTTTAAATTTTATTCTCTTTTGTCACCCTTAAACTTTATTTAATTGACCTTCCTTTCTTTTCTGCTTTTTTTTCCCCTCATTTTTCTCCTTTCTTACATTACTAATATATTTGTTTGTAGAGTGGGGAAGACAATATGTTTTTAAATATGTGTCATTGTTTCAGCATTCATTTTATATTGTATGATTACTTGTGTTGCACAAATACTTTGGATTTATCAGGTCTTTTATTCAGAAACTTTGAATTTTGATGTAGTATTTATGAGATAATTATTCTTTTTTTTTCTTTTTGGTCCTAAATTGTAATTAATATCCTAGTTCTTAAAGGTTGGAAAGAAGTTTTAAAATCTTATATCCTTCTCACAGGACCTTTTTTTTTCTGGTTCCTTTACATGATGATTGCTGGTTATTTTATGAGCAATCTGGCTATCTTTTCATTCCCAGGTGGTTACTTTTTCCTTTTCAATTTCCTTGCATCTTTAAATTTATATCTGGAATCTAGGAACAATTAAATTATTTCCTTTCTTGAAAAGTTGATAAATTGCAGGGGGTTTTTTTTGAATGGTCAGATGCCCATGAGATGCAGGGCTAGTCTTTTATGAGTGACTGGTTGGTATCTTCCCTTTTATTGCTGTTGGTGGGCAGGAGGGGAATTTGGTGGCAGCAAGTCATTCTGGTTGAATGGGAGCTTCCTGTAGGAGCACATTCAGGCTGGACTTTCCTCATAACTGCCTGTTATTTACAAGTTGACTGTAAGAGGTGAAGCTAATTAAACCAAAAGAATCCTCCCCAATGTATTCAAAGCTGTAAGTGTTTTACTTTGCCCGAGTGGGAGAGAAGCATCAAAGTCTTTTGGAAAGCAATACAACTGCTCCAGCTGTGGGGCTCTGCCCAGTGGTGGCTTTCCATGTCACTTCTTTTCCTTGTGGCACTTTGACTTTATTCTGTTATTTCTGATTATTAGTCAGTGAGGAATGAATCAATCTCTGCTTTAAATCATGTGTGCTTGCTTATAATTTTTTCAACAGTGTATTGACTTAATATGCTATTCAGCCCTGAAAATTGCCTAAAAGTATCTGTAGGATTTAATAGTTCTTTTGTCTTTATAATTTCTATTTTAATATGTGCCAAGGTTAAAGATATGTGAGGATTATGATTTTTGTCTTTTTAATTATTATAATTTATTCTGAACTCTGCAGATTCATTCAGTGACCCAAGAGTCAGGCTGAGTTCATTCCTTCTCACTCAATAATGTAAGTTTTCGGAAGAAATGATGTCTTAATTTCCAGTTGTATCGTACCCGAGCCTTACAGAGTCCTTGGTGATAACCGTGTAGATCATCTGAGACTAATTCTTACAAAAGAAGAAGTGTTGAAATGTGCGTAGCAGTTCTGATAATTAATTTCCTCCCCCCGTTCTCCAGATCCCACTGTCACAGCTCTGTGGAGGGGGATGGAGCACCGTGGATGCCGTATTGCCACAGCAAAGGGCCAGAGACCTTCTTGTGTCAGGTCCCTGGTAGAAGATTCCTAAGTAAGAAAGTCACATCTTCAAAGCAGAATAGCCCTTCAGGTATGGGCTGAAATAGGACTGACAAAACTTCAGGGTTTTCTGCATTCTGTTGGACTTCTTAGTGTCTTCTCTTCCTAAGATGATGGGGGGGGGGGGGGGGGGGNATTTCTCCTCTCCAAAGAGATGTATTTGGTTTTTTTTTCTACTTGAAGTAATAAAATGGCATGCTTAATTTTTAAGGCAATTCACTGGGTAATAGGATTTCAGGTTAACTGCTTTTATCCTCCTGGAAAACCAGTGTGCACACATCCTGGGTTGAATTAATGCTTTTTAAGGTGTGTGTTTTGCTTTTTCTGTAAACTAATTCTCTCTGTTGAAAGGCAAGGGAATTGCAATTGAAATTTGGGGAAGTACTATTTACTGAAGATATATTTATTAATATTATGGAGAGTTACATGTCCTACATATCCCGCACCATCTAGTGGAAATTTTTTGCATCAGCACCATGAGGTCAAGGACCTGAAGGGATTGAGAGATTTCAGAGTGACAGAGATTTTGTACATTTTCCCTCAGCTACCATAGAAAAAGTGCCCCATGGATTAATGATGAATTTTTACTCCATCTCCTTGAATAACACATATGATGGCTTGTTAGTCCAGAAGAGGGAACCTACTCAAGAGTATTTGCCCATATCATTAAACAGATCCTTACTGAAACCCTGTGGACAGATGTAAACTGGAAAAATAGGGGCTGGGAGAGGAGCCAGGCAAAAGGTCTTCAGAAGCCTGTGAGTTTTGGGTGGGGACTGGCCGTGCTGTATCTTCTGATACCACATGATAATTCTTACAAAATACTCAAACAGTTTTTACAGAGATAGGTTTGCTTTGCCAGGTATACCCCAGCTGGTGTGGCAGCTTTGGTTAGGAAGGGGCACCTCCTGAGAAAGCTTTTTGCATGTTCTCTGATTCAAGCATAGAGCCTCTGGCCAGCAGCAAGGTAACCCTGCACATCTGACTTCAGGAGGCCACTTCTCTCTTGAATGACCATTTTGTCGTCTCAGATGCAATGGTTGCAAAGTCATACAGACAGTGGGATTTAGCTGCAATTGCAAAGGTAGTAATGCTAGCTGATAGCTGAGTTTGTGTGGAGAGAAAGGGAGAAACAGAGAAACTTGGACTGACTTTAAGACTGGATCTTGTAATCTAGGAATTACTTTCTGATTTTCTAAACTTTCTTTGTTGTGCATTGAAATGGGGATTATGGTTTATCACTTAACATCACCTGAGCTTTTTAACCTAAGAAATTCCCATTACTGGTATTGTTCTTAATTAGTAATGCCTTTGGTTCTTCCTGACTTGTGGCTTAGACTGGTAGCATTTCGTCTAAGGTCATGGGTTTGGCATACAGTATTTGGAGCTCATGCTGTGAGTTAAGTGTGTGTGTAGATGGATTTTGACATCCTCTTGTCTGGGCACATGTGCTGCTCAGGATGGAGTCAGTAGCTGAGGTAGTCTCTTCTGATGTTACGGATGGTCCATGCTACACAGTAGCTTTGTTGCTGAGTCTACACTTGCCTACCATGTGTGTGAAGCTCAGAGGAAGACGAACCTACCTTTTTATAGTTCTATATTAGAAGGCCTGTTTTCTTCTATGGCCAGCATGAAGGTGAGCCATGCAGAGAAAGCCAAGAAAAGAAAACCATTAATTCAACAGTAAGACAGTGAACTATTTCCAAACTGTAAAATCTAATTTATTGAGCAGGGGTTTTATACCAACTTTGTGTTTAAAAGGCTTGGTTTTAATAAGTTATGAGCCAAGAATGTGTCTGATGGCAAGGGATGCTGATTTTGGGGTCTGCAGGTTAGAGCCTGCCAGCACTTATTTGAAGGTGCAACTTTCTGATATTGAGGGAGAGGACACTAGCTTGCAGCAAGGGCAATCACTGGAAAGTAATTGCTAAATGGAGATCTGTCTGAAATGGAGGTGGCTGCAAAAAGTATACTTTACTGGACATAGTCAGATGCTTTCTGGTCTTTCCAAGTGCATGACTGGTTAAGAAATAATAGTTTCCTAGACTCAAAACATGGTTTGGGTTAGAGGAGACCTTAAGGATCAACCCAGTTCCAACTCCCCTGGCATGGGCTAGGACACCTTCCACTAGACCAGGTTGCTCAAAGCTCCATCCAGCCTGGCCTTGAACACTTCCAGGGACAGACCCACAAGTTCTCTGGGCAACTTGTTCCAGTGCCTCACCACCCTCACACTTCCTAATATCTAATCTAATCCTTCTCTCTTTCAGTTTAAAGCCATTTCCCCTTTTCTTATGTCCTATTTAGAAATCCTTGTCCAGCTTTTTTGTAGACCCCCTTTTGGTACTGGCAGGCTGCTCTAAGGTCTCCCTGAAGCCTTCTCTTCTCCAGGCTGAACAACCCCAGCTCTCACAGCCTGTCTTCACTGGAGATAAGTTTCAGTTCTCTGATAATCTTCGTGTCCCTCCTCTGGACTTACTGCAGCACCTCAAAATATTTTTTATTCTGGGGCTCCTGTTACTCTCACAGGAGTGGAGTAGGAGTGGTAAGGATGCCCACACACTCAGCCATTACAGTAATTTCTACCCATCCTCAAATCTGGATTTTGATTTGAGGAAGAGTCCTTTCTGCTCTTAACAGCTTGAGCTGAGAATGGAAGGAGAAATACAAAATAAAATAAAGCAATTGTTGCAACTTGGTCATTCTCCAAATAACAATTGTTGTCTCTTCCTGTAGCAGTAGCATAATTCATTTGTAGAAAACAATCCCAGCTGTAACACAGCGTCTGTGTTTAGACAATAGCCTGAAGAGAAAAAAGGGTTTTAGTTTAGGAAGAAATATCATACAGATTGGCTGCAGCAGAAAATCTACATGACACTACAATGAAAACGTATTTTTCTTTTTTCTCCTAACTAAAGGTTTTTGAGTCCAGGAGAAAGTAACCCCCTAAGTGTAGGTTTCAAATATGTTAGCATATATATATATGTATATAGAGATATATATATAGATATGTAGATATATTTACACACACACAATTAAAAAATATATATGTATGTGGGTATATACATATACACATATATAAAATTTACCTGGCAGCATGTCTGTGGACTACTTTTTCTTTCTTCAAATACAAATTGTATTTCCAAGAGAATTTTCTGTTTTCCCATGTATCTTCTGCACAGAGGTTTCTGAAGAAAAATTAGCGTTGGGAAAAATGTGTTAACCATGGGTTTCAAATGCAGCAGCTTCGTGGAATTGAAACTGCATGTACTTTGATTTCTGTACCTGAACATGTACTCTGATATGGACTTGTCACTCTCTGGAGAGGGAGGAATTTAGTGGATGAGAACATGGGGAAGGGGGGGTTCCTTTTCATGTCCTTCCTTTTAGAAACATAGCTTACTTCCTGAGAGTTATTAGTTTTATACCTTACAAAAGAAGAATTGTTTTCATCCCATGTTCTAAGGGTGGCTTATTTTTTCCTCTGACATTGTTGACCAGAGACCTGCAATTTAATATTTGTAGTGGTATGCTGAGCTGTGTTCTGTTGTGTGCTACCTATTTCTTCTATCACAAAATAGAGATGAAGGTCTGTTTCTTTTTTGAAGAAGTTTATAGTGTCACTATTTGGAACTTTTTTCTGACTTGCATCAAAATCTCATCAAACTGTTTTTCAGGAGATTTTACTTTGCGCCTTCCTGTCTCTCTCAAATCACCATCACATGAACCCAAATGTAAACATTTTTACATTTACAACCATTTTGTGGAATTCATGAAAAATTTTCCACCTCACACAGCCACCTCTGGTATTCCCCACTGAGGGTTAAATTCATCTCTGCTTTGTATGCTGAAGTGTCTCAGAGTCTATCATGAGCATCTGCAGGATGGGAAAAGTCTGTCAAAACACAGAGCAGTTTGGTCTCAGAATGCTCAGAGCTTTCCCCCTCCAATCTGTTCTGGGAATGGGTTTGCCAAGGCAGGCCATGGCTGTGTCCCCCAGAACACAGGCAGCCAGGTTGCTCTGAGCTTTTAATTGGGTCTCAGAAGGTTCTTGTTTAAAAGTCACATTCTTCAGCTTTATTAGTCCTTTCTGAATACAGATAATAAACTCCTGCTTAGTTCTAATTGGGCACCTCTTGCTGTAGATTTAAAATTACTCAATTTCTAAAATTTCCCCTAAATTGGAAACTGAGTGGTGCTTTCATGTGGTGATGCTAATTCCTAGCAGAGGTGTGGCTGCTGTAGCCTGTGATTCTGCTAGCTGCAGCTGAATTCTGAAACATCCCAATGGAGGTTTCCCAGCACCTTCGGGGCTGCTACTGAGTTGGGGAACTTTGAAAACTTCAGTTTGGCTGTCTCCAAACTGGCAAAGCTTTGTGAGACCTGCATGTTTTAAAAGCCCTGGGTAGTGAGTTTTGTTGTTAATGTGGACATTCACGGAAGAGTTGTTTTCCTCAATGTCTGCTTTTTTTTTTCCATAATAAATTGCATTTAAAAATGTGTTTAATGATGAAAGTGGGAGGAGTTTGAAGAAGAAATTCAGAAGCATGAAGTCCTTCTGAAGGTGAGTATCTGGATGTCCCTGTTAATAGCCACATTTTAGACTGATTGCCGAATTCAATGTATGTTACCTCGAAATGTATTATGCCTTTCTGCCACTTCAGGGAATGCACAAATAGTGAATCTGTATGTTCTGATTTACAGGGAATGAATGCCTTGCATTTGTTACACAACCTTGGTGTCTCACTCATTCATCTACGGACAGAAAAGCAATTGACTTCTCATTTCCTGTGTTTCACATTCTTTTATGGAGCAGAAAGAAGCTTGTGATGAACTGTTACAACATCTTTTTTAATGCATATATAAAATCATTATGCTGAAAGTTTAGCCCAGTAAATGTTTCAAGGATGGTTAGCTACAAGTTGTGTCAGCATCAGTCAGAAGTTCTGTGACACACAGAAATATTTTTGACCTCGGCAATCGGCATAGGAAACTTTTGCATTGTTTTAACCTCCTGGGTGTAAGTTTTTACCGGGTTCTGGAGGGGTTTGGGAGCTCATGAGTCTGTGCAGGACCACTAACAAGCAAAAGGTAAGAGATGACTTTTCTGGAGAGAGCTTTCTATATGTGCAGGTATGGCTGTTCTTCAGTTTGCTCAGAATAGATCGCTTGATGGATAACTTTGGCTTTGCAAAACAAATTTGTGAGAGGTCAAGATGGGTGAGAGTGATTTACTGCAAGTAGGAAGTGAAGGTGATTTATGCTATCTGTTCCCTCCATGTGGCAGCTTGGGTCGTGCCTGGTGACTCCATTTTCTGTAATAAGTGTGGGCTGTACTTGTATTCTTTTGTAGGATACTTTCTCCTAGTTTTGTCTTCACTTGCTTTCTCTGCAGGAGAGGCACAGAAGAAATGATTTCTAAGTGAGTTAATATGTTTCATGGATGGCTGAAATGAAATCCTTTGTTGTAAAACCTGTTCTGTTGTGCCTTCTTCTCACCCTGTCTTTGCTACATCTAACACAACTGCCTTGTTCATTTCTGAGCAAATACAGATTTAATTTACGTTGTGGCTCTGGTTATGTTCATGTATCTCTTTTTGGTGCCCATAGGCCCAAGTGTGCCACCTCCTTGTCATGAATTGAACCTCTCAGCTGCAGGACATCCTGAATTGAACTCAGTGAGGAAAATACATTTATATGAGTTGCCTGTTGAATATTTTAAATAATTGATGCACAGGAAGAGTGCTGAGAAGGGCTGTCTATGGTCATGACTAAGGCAGCATAGGAGAGACAGAGATTCTCTCTCCCTAGATTTGGGGAGGAGCTCGAGTTTCCTGCAGAGCCCTAGAGTGCTGAAGCCAGTGCACAGCCATGGACAAGGATGGAGACAGGGCAGGTGTCACAGTGCTGCTGTGGCCTCCTGCTCACTGCTGCTTCGGGAACTGTAGTGCAGTGGATGAGCTTGACAATGCCTCCTACACTGGCCTCTGCAGGGAAGGTTATAGAGCAAGTCCCCGTTTGGGGATTTCCCTAGTGCTCAGGAGAGAGCTCTGAGCAGCTGCACGGCTGGGAGGCTGACCTGGTGTTTCAGCTCAATGGCAATGGGGCTTCACTTATTTCTCTGCTTGTCAGTAATTACCTACCTATGGCTTTCATTCCTGCCCAGTGTTAGTTATTGTTGTGGCTGTCCTTTCCTCGTTGGGTACTTTCCAGAAACCACTTAAGGAGTTACAGTTTGTTTTCTTTTTCTTCTTTCCTTTCATGTAGTAGTTCAAGATAAAACAAATAAATTAATGTAGTTCATCATGTTCTAGATCATTGTTAGCATTTAAGAATGTCTACATGGAAGATAGACCTTTATATCCCTCTATCAACAGGAAAGAAATTGAAGGAACTTCTGCTGTGAAACCAATAAATAACTGGGGAGAAAAATACTACGGTTCACTTAACACAGTAATTAGGTCAACGAATCCTCTTGCAATGCATTAAACTATCTATTACCTTATAAATCAAATTTAATGTTAAAAAGCTTAAGAATAGTAAATGTTTGAATCTTCTGCCAAAATCCCATTCAAATGAGTAAGACAACGTATTGTAGGTAAAAAATTAGTCTGGACAAATTCAATTTAATCTGTAATCTTATGAGAAGAAGTAATACTATTCTGGTAGTTATAAGGCAAATAATTGTGGATTTCTGTCTCAGAGTAATATTTTGCTCTCTTGAAAATATTTTGGGAGCATTAATGTTTTGTTTCTAGGCTTGTGATCTTTATTGTGTTACACACCTACATACTTAATCAATTTTCATCTTGAATCAACTATGTGTTTTAATGAAGAAATGATTCTGTTACATAAAGAAAAATAAAACTAAATTCCATAATTAAATTTTCAGAGTCAAAGTGTTAACTCTTAAGGGATATTAGCTGTGGCTGGTTTTGTCGTGCAGTCAAGAAAAGTTGCCTGATGTAAGAAAACTAAAATGTCTAAATATGAAGTATAGAAATATCTGATTTGTCTTACCAGCTTATTAATTATTTCCCAATAATAATAATTCATTATTATTTATTAACCCAGCTATTAATTAATTATTAATCAAACAATCTCTTTAAATTATGATACATTATCATTAAATTTATAGGAATAGTGGTTTTTTTCCCTACCTTTTATCTCTGCTTTATTAACTGAGATATGCTAGAAGTAGTCTTATGTGGGAGGAAAAAAATGTAGCTGTCTAAGGCTAGAATCCATATTCAATTCTCCATTTTTATTTTTCATGGTTTTATTATTTATGTTTCTTAAAACAAGAACAGAGAATTTAAAAAGTGATTCTGTATTGTACCTGGAGAACTAATTGTTAATTCTCACTTAGTGATTTTATTGGTCTCAGTAGGTATGAAAATGTGGCACAGAGTGTATTGTAACCTTTAAAAATCAAACATAGCCATGGAATTTTATTCATTACCATTGTATAAATCTGGAATTTATAGATTGAAATTACACTGATGTTCTTTCTGGCTAGATGGTATCTGGGATGTTAATCTGGTTTGTGACTGACTGGAATCTTGCTTGTTCTTCTGGTTTGACATGTTACAAAGTTATAGAAGCATCTTTTTAGTCAAAGTTAGCAGATGAACACAGGAAACATTTCTCAAATGGGAGGTTGTTGGGTGCTTGTTGCAGGGTTTGGAAAAGAATGGATATTATGAGTCATGCAGGATTTCTGTGTTTGTGGACTTCACCGCAGCACAAAATTGACACCCCATAGCGTGAGCTTTCTGCTCAGCTCCAACTCTGCGCAGTTTTTCCAGGCCATCACCAACCCCTGCTTGCTGAGAAGGGAACCTCCCTGCCCCCACCCAGAGGTGTGCCCGGGAGCTGACTTCACACTGTGCCAGGACCCACTCAGAAAAATCAGTGCTAACCCTTGTCTGAAGAGGCTGTTCCTGTGTGAGCCAGAGCAAGTGCCTCACATCAGGCTCCACACAGAATGCCCTTTAGTCTATTTCTTCTGCTACCTTGATGGATCTCTGTTGGGATGGTCATCCAATTACACATTCAGGCTTCACATCAATAGAGAAAGTTGAAGTATTTGATGGTCACGCCTTAAAAACTTAAGGACCTGAAAGTATGATCCCAGATGAGAGTGGGTGCTGCCTAATCCCATTGATGTAACCAACAAATAAACAGGAACACCTGTAACTGCAGATGTCTTTCAAAGCAGCACTTCTATTTCTGCCAGAATTCTAACCCCAAATTATGTCTTGATTGTAATTTTCAAAAATTTGACAGATTTTAATGTTAAATGGCCAGACTCTCTCCCAGGTGCCAAAAGTCTGGCCAAAAGTTGTGGTTCACCCTATAATTTTGAAATAAATACACAAAATCAATCAAAAGCAAAAGCAGGAGCCACTTTTTTTTTAGTGTTCATGTACTACGTGTCGAAGACGCAATCCCCATTTTTATCAGTTTGTAAAGAGGACAAAAATGAAGACAAAATAACTCTGCTGAGCTGTTTGTACTGCAAAAACCCATCCACTTCTCTTTCATGCCCAGATGTTCAGAGTAGTTCTGCAGTGCATTTTCAAGGAGGGGGAGGAAAAAAAAGTGTACAGATTTTTTGTGGTTGCAGATTTCTTCCCCTTACTGAAACAGTGAGATATGTAATGGTTGTCATTTTGAATACGATGATGGTGAATAAGAGTAAAATAAATTGAAAAAATGACTCCTGGAAACTTGAAGTACTTGTATAATTAATGTGACAAAACCGACTTTTTTTTTCCATTTCCGAAATGTTTTACAATACTCTTGTAAAATTGAGTGGAGGTAATGTTTTAGAAAGATTAAACATATAATAAGGGAGAAGAGCCTTCCTAAGAGCAATTTTGGAAGTGCTCAGGGAAAAAAATGTTCAGTGGAAGGTGGTGTTATGAAATTAATAATAGAAATTTTTTGAAGATACAAGAGACAATAAAAAAAATTACTGGTTTTCTACAAATGAAAATGGGCAATAACTTTGTTAGTTGTGGAAAATACATGGTGGCAGAAAGAAAATGCCAAATGAAAAAGTATAAAAGCACTTTCCCTCATTGATACTAAGCACCCAAATAACTAGGAAAACTCTTTAGGAACCCCGGAGGAGCCCTGTAGATAACATTTTAAACCTTGTTTAGCCGTATCCCTGAAGACTTGTCGAGATAATGACCCAGTTTAGGAAACTGCCTCAGGACATGCTAGGAAATCACAGGCATTCAGTTGTAAACTAAGCTGTTAAAAACGATTCTAACATGTCAAGTGGGAGAACATTAGGCACCCACAGCTCTGTTAAGTGTGTGTAGTGTAGGTTAGGGAAAAGAAGTGGTGCTTTAACCAGAGGCAGGGAGGTGGAAGCTGAGATGCTAATTGGTTAGGACTTGAATTAAATAAATACGTATATATACACACCTTTTCTTTTCTGTAGGAAATAATGCACAGCAGCCTCAGAATTATTGTGAAGTTTTCAACATAGCAGAACAGCCCTGTGATTCTGTGATTTCTTTTAAGATATTCCAGTCGGATTTTGCTTTTCTTACAAAATTATACCTGCCAAAATTGTCAGACAACAGCACTGTTTAAGGTATATTTTTGTGCAGAAAAAAAACTCTTCACTTTTCCTTCTTTGAAGCAGAAACCTGGAGCAGCTGTATACAAAAGGTCCGTTTTTATGTGCTTGTCAACTATTACAGCTTTTACTGCTCTGAAAAAACAGTTGTGTTTATGACTGACAGAAATCACATACAAATGGATGAATGAGAGTTTATTACATATTTCGTGTAGGAATATTTTCTAACAGGGATATAATTATGAATTAAAATCCCATTCAAAAGAAGCTATGTGTATTTTTTGCTCTTATATTTTCATGGCCAAGTGCTAAATAAAGTGGGGGGAAGCACCACTCGTAGCTGTTTTGGAAGGTAGAGAAATTACATTTAAAGGATGGAAGTGAACTTGAAAGGTAATTGGTTTTAGAAGAGCACGTAAAAGTAAATACTAACCTGCTTCCTGCATCCAAGTCTTGCTGCCTGTTTTGAGTTTCTAATAACTTTTGTTGATGAGATAGACTTATCTATGTTTGTTTATGTAATTTTTCTATGTAACTGTTACTAGAGCAAAGTCTGTATAAAGTCCAGTTTACTTCATAAAAGAGCCAAATACAAAAAGAAAAAAAAAGCCCAAAGAAGGAAAACTACATCAATTCCAGTGATCCCTGAAGTCTAACTTCTGAATATTCAAGTAAATTTGATGTTATGAAGAGCTGTCACTACTTCACAGCTATGGATGCCAAAGCAATTATGTTTGCAAACCTTGAGATGAGCCTGTTTTTTTTCCCCCTCTCACTTGGGAGCAGGGAAGCAATTTGGCTGAATATTTAGGCAATTAATGTTGAAATTAGGTCCAACTTTTGAATTTTAAGGAGTTTAGAAAACTATAATCACATATAAATGAACTTTCTGGCACTTCTTGAGGAATACCATTTTCTGAATCAGGCATTAGCTTTAAAATGTGGGTGGAGGTTGGAGCAGGGCTCTGGCAATCCTGTCTCTGGCAGAGCTGGGTGCTTTTGTGAGGCAGGAATTGATGGAAGTCCAGCCTGAATGTCTTGCTGACAGCACCCAGGACCTTGCAGTTTAGGGACAAAGTGAGCAGTGGGGTCTGGGGAAGATGATCTGGGAGATGAAATTTTTTGGACCTGTATTTACGCTGCTCCTTGCTCTGTCCTCCCTTTGGAAAGAAGCTGCTCTCTCCCAGGTGATCTCTCCAATGCTGTCAGGAGCTGTTTGAGTTAAAGTTTTGTAGGAGCATTCCATCTGTTGGTCTCCTGTATGCTCCAGAAAGTGGGATCAGCTGCCAGGGCGAACTCTATCTCACTGGAGCAGAGAGGTGGCAAGGCATGACTGTGGGAAGGGATTTGTGTTCAGTTCTGCCAAATTGCTTCTAGTGTTTTTGAGAAGGCATGTGAAAGTTTGTAAAGGTTTATGTCTCCCAAAATCTAGAAGGAAACATCACAACATGGCAGAAGGCATACACCTAAGGTCAAGGCTTTTTTATTGTTGAATTTCAAAGCCCAGCAGAGAGGCAGGGTGTCTAAGGAAAGGTTAAATTATCTGTGTAGGAAGAACTTTAGGCAAAGAAACAATGTGTGAATTGCTGCTCATTCTAACTTTACTGATCGTGATGTGAATAGTGGGGTTGCGTGAGGCTGTCTTGGCCAATTCTCTGGTTATAAATTGCATTCTCACTTTTTTCAGTATGATGGTGAATTGGTGTCCAGGAACAATCAAAGAATAAGTACTGTGACATTAAAAGTGTAGTTTATTTGATAGTTAGCTTCCAGTCAGTGGCAGCAAGGAGCTGTTGCATCGCTGCAGGAGATAAGGAGTCACCCAAGAGACCTGACTCACAGAATATTCTGAATTGGAAGAAACCCACAACAATCATCAAGTCCAACTCTTAAGGGAATTGCCCATCCAGGGATTGAACCCATGACCCTGGTGTTATTAGCACTCTGCTCTGACCAGCTGAGCTAATCTCAGGGAGAGTTATTGCTGTCTCAATTTTAGATTCTGTGTTGTTTAAAAGATGCTCCCCTCCCTTGAAGTGTTTTAGTTGGAAACACTTGAAGGCTCCATCCAACACCTGCTCACCTATCCGTGGTCTTATGAATGATTGTATGGCAAGAGAAACCTTTGCTAAGCCTAGTGAGGAGTTTACTGTCAGTACAGGCTGCCTTAGGTGCTTCGTAGCAGACTGGGTGTGAGTAGGTTAGGTAGGGATTGGTGGAAAACAGCTTAATTCAAGTAACATCTCTGATTGCCACTGAAACAGGAAGGCTGTAGGTGGCAGTAATTTGCACATATAGGAGTTGGGGAGACTAGAAGGATGGACTTTTACTGAGCTTGGGTGAATCCTCACACTCATTTTCCTCCTCTTGGAGTATCCCATGAGCTAACTGCTGTCAGCTGAGGTGAAGAGGTTAAGATAGTCACACAGAGCAATTTATATGTCTGGCTTGAGACATACAGCCAACACAGAGTGTCCCAGGAACAGCTGTGGGGCAGGTCAGACTCCTACAGCAACACCTGTGCTGCTGGCAGGCAAAGCTTTGATCTGTCTTAGGACATCCTCTGGTGTGCCCTAAACCACCAGAGGTCTGGGAATGTGTTCACTCTAAAACAGAAAGGGGGATTAATCTTGATTAAAGCATAATCTTGGTACATGGGTTTAAGTTGCCTTATAACATCCTGTAAACAAGAATTCACATTTCCTTGTGTTAGCTTTTGAGATTGTAAGTTATATTTTAATGTTAGAGCCCTAAAGGCTTGGTAGGTTGGTAAGTAGTTCGATGTTTAAAGAATTAAATCTTGTTTGGTTGCAGAGCTCACTATGAAATACATGCTTTATGGTTTAGCTATTTTGGAGTTTAAATATAGATGTTATTTAAAATAATTTTAAGTCTCTATTTCTAGTAGTAATTTCTCTTTTTATCATTTAGACAGATCTGAGTGACTGTAGTATTTTCACAGCAAAGACTAATCACATTGCTTTTAGGTGTATGTAGTCCCTGAGACAAGCATGGAGGTTTTGTATTGTTTTGATATTTCTTTCTTTTAATAGAACTAAACCAGTGCAGAGCCAGTCTTATTTGCTGGTGAGTCCTTCAGTTCCTGAGCTCATGAAATATGGCTATGAATTGTTCGCAGATATATGAAGATCCTTTCACATTGATGAGCAAGGAAGGAACTAATACCATCCCATTTATTATCATCAATGACAGCAAGAAAGATCTCAATCTGGTTTTTTGGACTCAAACAAACCTTGCAGCAACCACTGCCCATTTTGAGCCTCTCTCATTGCTGGTTCCAAAGGTACCTCAAAAAGATGGTGATGCTCATATGAGAAGCACAGAAGACATTTCTGTTTTTCTACTCAACCTTGCAAATCCCCTAGCAGGAATCAGTGAAACATTCCAGCACAGAGAAACCATTCACAATTTTTGAGGGATGGAGGTTTATACAATTCAGGCTTACATTGTTTTAACATACCATGCAACACTGGTGAAAGTGGAGACAGATGACCATTTATTTATTGTTCTGCTTTTTTCATTATCCTAGGGCTAAAGTAAACCACAGGCTCTTGTGGCCAATATGTTATTCCTCAGTGTTAAAACTATCCCAGGAAAGCTTTTAATATGGATTTGAAATGATCTTCTAAGATGCCCAGGTGAGTTGTTCTATTTAGTTGATGTTTTTTCCTCTTAATCTCATTAGAAGCATTTGGTTTGAAAGAGGGACACACAAAACTAAAATAAACCAGGCATTTATAGTAGACTTGGACTTTATAGCATTAGAGGCTGGTATTTTTGAGTTTGGAAGAGATGGAGTAAATTTCAGATAAATTTTTATTACAGGCTTTGAAAGAAGTACTTCAAAAATATATTTAAAAATTGATCCAGTTTCAGAGAAAGGTGTAATTACGCAGCAAATCGGAACAAAATTGTTATATGCTAATATTAAAATACAGAAAAAGCAGCCGGTATTAGCAAAGAAGACATATGTCAATATTGGCAAAATAGACATATCACTGCGTGTAAACTGGGATTTTTTTATTCAGTATCCAATTATATTATACCTTTCTAGTGGATTATGAAGACACTTTGATTTAGATTTTTTTTTTTTTTTTCCCCAAATTCAAGAGAGTGAAAGTTTGACTTTTGTGGTTAAGTAGGCTCTGGTGATCAAAAGTTTGATTCCCATTTCTGCCAGGCATATTTTGCATAACCTTGACAAAATCATTTCATCATTACGTGATGTTTAGGTCCTCAATGAATTCTTAAGGATAGTAGTGTAAAACCTGTAGCTGATACACTATTCTGTTCAGGTGTAGGTTTTGCCTCTAGACACCTATATCTAAACATGAATTAATTATGGAATAGAAAATGAAAGTCCATTTTGGCAAACAGTACTTGCTGAAGAACAGCAGTCTGTGTGTATCTCACAGTTTTATAAGGTGATATGTAACAATAGTAACCTGACTGCTTTTATGAGAAATACTGTGGAATGCTTTAGACCTCCTTTATTTGATTAGAAGAATTTTTATTAGTCTTTATAACTGATGATAGCAATTGTAGAATTTTCCAGTTTTGCTTGCAAAAGTCTATAATGATTTTTTATATTTTAGGTTTTTGCAAAATACCTGTGATCCACCAGACTGTGAGCTTATAAATGCATAATTAATTACAGTCAAGGAATGAGCAGATTTTTTTTTTCTATTTGGCTTTACACAGTGACTGGGCAAACATTCCTCTGAAATCTGAGAAACTCTGATTGATGTGAAGCAACAAAGAATAAAATATTGAATACTGTTGCATCAAGAGGCATTAATATTTATGTAAATCGCTTCCTATTTTCCAAAGGCTTAATTTGCTTCCAATCTAGAAGGAAGGAAGGCACAGAGATGTACAGTGTTGGCAGAAAAAAATGGTGGGTGATGCTTGCAGGACCTTGCTCTGTGTGGAACTGTACAGATAATGGATTTTGCCAGTTCTGGATTTGGGGCTGATTCTGTTGCATACTACATGGTTTAGTGGTGAACACAGTGGTTCTGGGTTAACCACTGGACTCCATGATCTTAGAGATCTTTTTTAACCTTAGTAATTCCATGAATCTATGATTTTATGGCAAAGGAACACAGTAAGAATTCACATACCAGGGGAGGGAGCGCTGTTAGGCCTGTATGGTGGTGCCAATATGATTTGCATAGGTTTTTGTTATTATTTGAATGTTGTTTGTCTCCCTACACACAGCAGCACACTTGGAAATTGCTGATTTGCAAGGGATCTGTGATTTGTCTCTGACCACAGCAAACACAGGTCATCTTCATCACCCACCACAGCCCCACTCTGCGAAGTGCAGTAGAGAGATCCCTGAAGTTGTCCTTCCTTGGGGCTGGTGGTTTTTACTTCTCAGTATTTCCAGTTCACTTTATGTGGAAAAAAGAGCAAGGATGAGGATTTCTGTCTCGGTGCAGCTGTGGCACGAGAGGTCATGGTGACATCCTGGCCTGGTGGACAAGAAAAGTTCTTAGGAGAAGGTTTCCACATCTTGTTTAAGCAGTAAGGTAGGAACTCAGTTTACCTCTTTAGTTTCTGGAGCTGAGTTAGTGATCCAAGAGAGAATATTATTGAGCTAAAAAGTTGTCTTCACAATTGTGTCATAGTAATTAAAATCCATATATTAACTGAACATTAATCATAAACAATTCATGAAGATCAAGAGATAGGAATTTTTTTTAAGGAGTTGCGTGTGTGTATTCCCTGTAAAGAATTTTTTATCTCTCCATTTAAATTGCCTTTTTATTTTTCTGCTCTTAATTTAAGCTGAAATTTTCTTTTCGTGAGTGGTTTGAATATGTATCATTCTAACGGGGTTTTTTATTCCAGGAAAACTCTTGTAGAACAGCCATGCATTAACAGTGCATATTTACAGCCTTCCAGGAGGCTGAGTGCCTGGAGAGAAAGGCTTCTTAGTTCTATATTCATGCTGTTTTATTTACATCTGTGTAACAAAGACTCATGCAGTGTATATCTTTTGAACATATGTATTGCTGAAAATTGTATGTAAGTATGTTGCCACAACAGAAGTGCATGACAAGCCTTTAATTTCCTGGCATACCCTCGAGGGCATAAACCAGTTTGGTGGAGGGCTGGGCTACAATCACTGGAAGTTGCTACATCTCAGTGAGGCAAGAAGGAGCGTCTTTGTTTCCTCCCCCAATGTGCCTGTGCATGCTTCATCCTGTTGCTGTTCTCTCCCTCCTTTGAGTTCAAGCTGATAAGAGCTGTTGGTGTTCTCCTTGGGTTTCCCCTGGGCTATCTGTGAGGGCAACATTTGAAAAGCTATGGTAAGTCTGTGGCATGTTTGAGCATATTTATGGTTAAGGTTATTTCCATTTTCTGAAATGCTGGTGGTGGTCGGTAGCAATCTGTGACAATTAGGTACTCTTATTGATAGACATAGGCAAAGGTGCTGGACTGAAGATGTTTACACTTTAAATTGTTGATAGGCAGCAGAACTACCCAGAACTCTTCTTATTTCCTGTAAGGTGCTAAGTAATAGCAATGTGTGAGGTGGGAAGCTCACATTGCCATGGTAAGGTGCAGGTTGGCACTAGCCCCCACCAGTCTGAGAAGACTTCTTCTGGCTTAAATAGAGGAGGAGCTGTATGGAGAAATCCATTTGACTGTCCTTTTAAAATGAGAAGAGATGGAGAGATTTATCTGCATCAGATAAGCTGTTGCTGTGTAGTACAAGCACCTGAATAATAATGTTTTTGTGGTGAGAAGGAGCTGCAGTAGTTCATCATAGGTTTGCTCAGTCGGTGAAGAGGGCTTCAAACTAAGGTTGCCGAGGGAGGGGAACCACAATCTATCCCACTCCTAGCAGTTTGATGCCAGTCCCAGCAGGAGATGCCCAGAGCCTGGTGAGGGATCACAGGTCAGCAGGGGAGAACCTGAAGAACAGGACAAAAGAATGGCTGCCACTACAGTCAGGAAGTTGGCTTCAGCAGGGGCCCAAGTTAAATATCTCTGTGCGAACACAGTTAGCATGGGGAATAAACAAGAGGAGTTAGAGATGTGTGAAGACTGCAGGGCTGTGACCTGGTTGTTATCAGTGGTCAGATGGTTCCTATGACTGCAGTGTTGGAATGGAAAGATACGGGCTCTTTAGGAAGGACAGGCAGAGGAGGTGAGGAATGAGTGTTGTTCCCTATGACAATGACCAGCTGGAACGCATGGAGCGCCACCTGGGGATGGATGAGGAGCTGACCGAGACCTTATGGGTCATGATTAAAGGGAGGGAAGGGACAGGTCATCATATTTGAGAAGTCCAGTTAAGTTCCCACTGACTGGAAAAGGGGAAACATAATGCCTGTTTTAAGAAGGGATATAGGAAGACCCGGGGAAATAGAGTCCTGTCAGTTTCACATCAGTGTGTGGCAAGAGCATGGAGCAGATCCTCCTGGAAACTATGCTGAGGCACATGGAAAATTGGAAGGTGATTTGTGACAGCCAACATGGCTTCACTAAGGGCAAATCATTCCTGACAAATTTGATGGCCTTCTGTGATGAGGTAAAGGTGTTGGTGGATGAGGAAAGAGTGACTGACACCACCTACCTGAGCTTGTGCAAAGCATTTGACACTGTTCCATAGGTTTCAGCCTAGCTCAGGGTTTTGAGCTAGGAGAGATCAGGGTTTTGAGTGACAGAAGTTGGGTTACTGCTCAGCCTGTCACACTGGTTTGGGATGGACTCTGCACTGCTCCTGGTGGGTGGTGAACATTTTTCAGTCTGTGGATGTTACTTTTGGCAGGACTTCTGTCTGGAGTGGTTCAGAATTTGTATTATTGTACTCTAAAAACCCCCCACATTTGAAATCCTTGAACAGAGAAACAATAATAGTTCATAAACTCTTCTGAAGGAATTAGATGGAAAGAACCACCAGACTTCCCCCTGCAAATATGTAATCATTATATTTCCAGATGGCTTCAGTAATTTTGCCCCATCTGGAAGCAGCAAGCTGGGAATGAACTAAGCAAAAGGTAGGCAGCATGCTTTATGTTTGTTCTAACAGGTGATGTGTTGGTAGGAGACAGAGAGTCGGAGGTTCTGATAGAGCTGTCTGACAGACAGCCTGGCACACTCCTTGGCATTGCCACAGGAGTACCTTTGGAGAAAGCAGTGGTAAGGGTTTTTTTTCATGCTGTTCTTTTTCTCCTGGAAAATGCAATTTGGTAAAAATCGTATTTCTCTGATGGAAAAATAATATTTCAGTGATGCTTTGGATTTTTCTTTTTTTTTTTTTTGGTGGTGGGGGGGAGCAGTGAGGAGGGAAAGGGAAGCAGTGTCCTGTTACACTAAAAATACGAACTGCAAGGTCTTATAAGGTGGCACGAGGTTTCTAGATTTGTACTGCTATTTTTATTTTGTGTGTGTGCTCCTTGAAGCTAAAATCACCTGAAATAAAAACTTCAGCTTTATCATACACAATACTTTGGTTTACCTGAAATCCCATTTAATAGTTTTATTTTTTGCCTCAGAAATCCCCACTTCTGTTAATCCTGATTTGGAATATTGATGATTTAAATAAAAATAAATGAAAAAAAAAGTGGAATTTTCCACTGAGATGAATCTCAGTTCTAGAAAATGTTTCTTCATCTCTGTATTGTTCAAGTGTTGAAATAACTAAGTGGGTGCTTGCTTTGTATCACTAGTATTATCGGGCTAAGTGCAGACTACAATGTCATAACTTTATATTCTAATTAGGTAGCAATTATCCTGGTGTATTTGTTCTAATTCCCACCTGGGATGGGCATTGCAAAATGTCATATCTAAGCCACACCCTTCTTGAATTTTTTCTTGTGAATATGTGAGTTTAATCAAACAATTGATTGACTTAAATGTTCTTGATCCCTGCTGAAGACCTTACAATTGTGCATCACCCCTGTATCAACTGTACATCCGATATTGAAAGGATTTATACTCAGAAGGCTTTTTTTGTTGGTACTGCCCTTGCCCCTGCCACAATACAGCATTATTTGGTGACCTTTAATGAGTCCAGATCAGTACTGCTGAGAAAGGTGCACTGTATTTGTGACAGCAACCTGTGGTTGACCCTGGCTAGACCAGGTGCCACCAAATCAGTTCTATCACTCTCCTTCTCAGCTGGACAGAGGAGAGAAAATATACTGAAATATCATGAGTTGAGATAAGGACAGGGAGAGATCACTCACTGATTACCGTCAAGGGCAAAAGAGACCTGAGCTGGAGAAATTAATTGAAGTTATTATCAATCAAAAGATCAGAGTAGGGCAACAAGTAAGTAAGAATAAGTAAATTAAATCATTAAAAAACCCTTCCCTCACCCCTCCCTCCTTCCCAGGCCTAACTTTATTCCCGATTCTCTACCTCCCATCTCCCAGCAGTGCAGGGAGATGGGGAATGGGGGTTACAGTCACTTCATCACATGTTGATTCTGTTGCTACTTCCTCCTCAGGAAGAGGAGTCCTTTTCCTGCTCCAGCATGTAGTTCCTCCCCCTGGAGCCAGTCCTCCCCAGCCTTCTCCAATTTGAATCCTTCCCATGGGCTACAGTTCTTTATGAACTGCTCCAGTGTNCCCTCCCTCCTTCCCAGGCCTAACTTTATTCCCGATTCTCTACCTCCCATCTCCCAGCAGTGCAGGGAGATGGGGAATGGGGGTTACAGTCACTTCATCACATGTTGATTCTGTTGCTACTTCCTCCTCAGGAAGAGGAGTCCTTTTCCTGCTCCAGCATGTAGTTCCTCCCCCTGGAGCCAGTCCTCCCCAGCCTTCTCCAATTTGAATCCTTCCCATGGGCTACAGTTCTTTATGAACTGCTCCAGTGTGGGTCCTTTTCCATGGGTGCAGTCCTTCAGGCACAGGCTGCTCCAGTGTGGGTCCTTTTCCATGGGNTTCTCACTCCTTCTCTGGCTGCAAATTACTTCTGCCCAATAACTTTTCCTTGTCCTTCTTAAATACCTTTTCTCAGAGCTCTACCACCATCACCGATGGGCTCGGCCTTGGCCAGTGGTGGGTCCGTCCTGGAGCCAGCTGGCATTGGCTCTGTCAAGACATAGTGGAAGCTTCTGTCAGCTTCTCACAGAAGCCACCCCTGTAGCCCCCCCCCGCCACTACCCAAACCTTGTCTGGAAAACCAAAAACACAGGCCCAGATGGCAGTTACTTTAGATAGCTTAATTATTTTGCAATTAATTGCCTTGTATGCAGAATTTTAGGAGTTTGGGGTTTTTTGTCTTTGGGAGGTTTCTTTGTAGTGCTTTAGACCCTGGTGCAAGACTGAGCCTTATGTCCAAATACTGCCACGTCAGGTGTGGGGTAATGATTATGGATGGGAGCTTGCTGAAACAGGGTTGCTGTCTGGAGTGAAGAAAAATTGGTCCTTGGACCCTTAACCATCCCTTTCATCCTGCTGTCTGTCATTTTCTTCTGAAGAACACTGTGAAGCCCGTAGCCGAGAAGTACAACTTAGATATGGAAGCACAAAGGACTGGAAAAGAACTGTGGAAATATAAATGGTTGGTATTACAAAAGAGGCCAGACATACCTTCTTTTTTTTTTTTTTAACTTTTTTTTCTTTTCTTTTTTAATGGGTCCGATAATTGCAAATTCTGCTTGGAATGGAGCTTCCTGCTGAAGTGTGGAATTTAGCAATGCATTGTTGCCTTAAGAACAGCACTCTAAAAACTGAAGCACTTTGCCAGTGGATCACATGGGAATTCTGAAACCAAAACTAAGGTCAAAACCTGTGTATGCTAAGCACTTGACAAAATCGTCACTGCGGTCTTCAACATCTTGTGAAAAGAGATCTGAAATTAACTACCTCTTTTCAGAGTCAATGTAACTCTCTCTAGAGTTTTCTTTTTTAAAACCAGAGTTCTTAGAGTCATGCTGGTAATTCAGTAGTCTGTGGTAAAATGAGTATGTTTTCAAGTCAATGTGCAAGTATAAATGAGTAGTGATGGTCTTGCCAAATAAAACTGGGGCAAAACCTACCAGACCACTACTGAAGTGTAGTCTTGTTGATGAGTGGGCTGGAGTTAGGGGCAGAAATTGCATGGCTGTCCATATCAGAATTTTTGCTAAAAAAGATTTTCTAAGTTTGGCTCTCTAAAAACTGGTCATAAGCTGTATTTGCACCTGGATAAATTTGGATAAACAAGTTATTTGCAGCATATCTTTGGTGCATTTGTAATGCTGTCTCTTGAAAATTACTGGGCATATCTGGACTTCCAGCTTTGCTGTTGTTGGCTTGTGCAACCAACATTTTTTTCTGCATTTTTAGATTCTCCCTCTTCTCAACCAATTTCCATTCTCTATTGATATTCTCCTCTTTTGTGCCTCCCTTTCTTCTCTATCATTACTTCTTTTACTCTTATTTCCTCTCTGTTCTTCCCTTTTCATTAGCTCCACAGTACTATCCAAACCAACAAAAATCTAGTTGGTGTTGGGTTCATTTCAGCTCAGTGACAAACTTGTCTCCTTGTGGTTGCCTGTCTTTGTTGAAACCCTGTTAGCCATGTAAAACCAACCCTGAATCTGGGCTGGCTGAAATGCTGTGCCTCTGAGCCACATCTGCAGTGTGGTGCAGTGATGGGCTGTAGAGCAGGTGCTGCCTGTGCTGATGAAGCATCCTTATCCTGTGCAGGCTCCAGTCCACTGGTTTTGCTGTCATTCCCCCAGGATTTGGCATAAGATTTTCATGCTTTTACTATTTTATCTAACTATGTTAAAACACTCATAGATAACATATTAGTGAATGTTAGTAGATTTTTTTCTCCTCTGAATATTTCCCATTTTCATTTAAAGCTGATGATTCACAAGCAGCTGAGGAGAGACCTTAGCACATCCTTAGTTAATGCAATGCACAGTGCTGCTGTTCTTGACTTCCACTTGGCTGCTGCTGAATCCCGTTTTCAGTCCGACCTGTGTGTATTTTTGACTTTGTGCTTATCTGTTTGTTAGTGTCTGACGCTGGCACTTCTAAGCAGTAGTTTGCTGAGCTTGAATAACCCAAGTTTTGAACTTTCTGACCAGTATTATTAAATGGGGACAGAATTGGTCAAGGAGAAAAAAAATCCCTGTTCTTGATGAACTGTGTAATGCTATTGAATAGGCTAAAATTAGCCCTGTCATTCTTCTTCTTGCTTTTAGGCATCTCAGGGTAATTATAATGGGAAAAGCCAGCCAAGCTATAACTCAAATAAGCTTAGGTTTTAAGGCAATTTTTTTTAATGATTTGCCTTTCCCTCTAAGTAAAACAAAGATTATAGAGATTAAGTTAGCGGTTGCTTTTTCTTGCAGAGAGCATCTCAGGTAAAAAATGAACCAGTGGTAAATTAAAGGCAGATATTCAAGCAGAATAAAATAATAAAAAAGTGGACCAGACAGCAAATGCAGCTGATGCTCAGGAGGGTTGGGTCGAGTCCCATTTCTGATGTTTTGGTTAGTTAAAAGCTGTGATTATGTTCCACATGAACTGCAACTTCGTATATGCATTTTGCATTTATTAACTATGTTATGAAGATGATACAGACAGAGACGAAATGTTATGGAGGATTTGGGATGGAACAAGCATACTAATGAGCCTATGCAAAAATGCATCTATTAGCCAGATGGTGAGTTACACAGACATCAGTTTCTGTTTACCATCTGTAAACCAATCCTCAGAAAGAGGCAGGAAAGGAGCTAGAAATGGTGTAGAGGAACAGTAAACAGTAACAGTGTAGTAACCTTCACGATATGTCCTGAATGTCGCTTTTCTTATATAGTTCAGTGAAATACCCCTTTCTTGTCTCTGGTGGTAGATACCAAATTACTGCAAGTTCTCTAGGTTTTTCCAATGCTTCATTCTCCACCGCATCCCCCTTTCCCAATATTCAAAAGAGACAAGTCGTTCCTCACCATGAGCAAAACACTTATCACGGTTCAAAGCAAGTTACAATTAAAAAAAAAAGCTTTAAAGTGCTAAACAATGTGTATCAGTGAGAGGAAAAGAAAAGGTCCCGAATGTAGAGAGAAAAAGACCTTAAGGTCAACTAGTCCTATCACCTCCTCAACAAAAATGTGTTTTTAAATGCAGTTTTAGTGTTAAACTTCTCAATTTATGGAGTGACTAAGTCAGGAAAAATAATTGCCAGAAGTGCTGTTGAGAGAGGTCTCTAGTCCAAAACTGGAAAACTGAATTGATTAATAATTCAGTTTAGATTCAATTCAGGGTAAGATTCAAAGGTGCTTAGAGCTTACTTTTCCTTGTTCACTAGAGGGTAGCAGAGAGAATAGTGAGAGCATTTCAGCACAGCCTGTGCTCAGTAGCAGTGAGTTCACTTGCAAGCTTCTGTATTCTTAGACTAATCTGGTGCCCTTCAGGCTTCTTTGTAGAGCAGAAGGGGTGCATTTGATACTATAAATGTAAACAAACAGCATAAAATTTAAGAGCATTCTTCATGTGATTTGATAAAATTAAAAATCATTCTTGGTTTTAGCACTGTTAATAACTGTTTTGTTTTTGTTCAGATAGTACACATAAGCATTTTTAAGATGCACATCTTTAAGGAAGCATGTTTTTAGTAGCATTATATTGTGCATAGGAGACACTGTCATATTTATGTAGGCAGAAAATTTTAAAATAATATCATGACTGTAGAAGGTTACTTCTCTTCTAGGCTTTATTTGTGGACATTTCACTGAAATAAATGCCTGCAGTCCAAAATTTCCTTCTGCCACCACATTAAATACCTGACAAAACAAGCCATCATACTGTATACCAATAATGGAGACCTTGTGGCATATCTGCTTCTAGTGCATTCAAATTCAACAGATTTCAGGAGTTTACTGTGCCCTTTCGGGGCTGCAGATGTCCAAAGGAATATCAAGAGAAGAGTTTCAAAAGCTGTGTTGAAGAGCAGCCTTCTACTCTTATGGTATTAATAGACAGGCCAAAAATGTTGCCCTATAGCAACATCCCCCACCATCAATATTTATTGCTGCGTCTGCTCTCTGGCATTTAAGATTTTAAAGTTATACAGTTTTATGAGGTGTTGTTAAAGGTAATATTACCTGACTGAGGATGATGTTGTTACTATGTTAGAAATCACCCTTTTTCCCCAAAATAATTCACATTGTGGGTTGCCTTTATTTGCCTGTGATGTAGAAAATTGAATCCAAAAAAACCTGCTAAAAAATGTTTGCCCATCTCTGTTTTATATAGTCACTTGGGCATGAGGTAATAAAAGGGGACCTTTCATTAAGTACTGGGACTATTCTCAGCAAAAGGAACCATTTGAAATAGTGCTCATTTCCCAAATAGCACTTCAGGTCCAAAGGAAACACCCTTTTGCAATCTCTCTGCATTGTGCTTGTAAAATAAGAGTATGGACTGAAGAATCTGTGTTGCCATCCTCCCCTCCCCCTTCCTGTCCCCATACACATGCAAAGAGGTGCCCGCAGCCCTCGCAACCTTTGAAGCTTTTGTGTGTGCCTGTGTGCCAGCCCTGCATTGCAAATAGAGAGGTGGGGTGACTTCTTTGGTGTTACCCAACTTCATGTTTCACCCATAAACTGATTTCTTTAGGGCAAATAAATATTTGGGGAATCTTTGAATGACTCATCCCTTTGCATTAAAACATTTCTCAATTCCTACCTCACTTCTGGTCTGAATTCCACAAAGAGACTGAAATCCACAGGGGGGATTCATAAATGTGCTCGTTATTAAATATGGCAAACAAAAAGAAAACATGTTGGTGTAGAGAACCATCCTCCTTGTTTTGCTGATTCAGATGTTTCATGATTAAATATTTATAAAGCAAAACTGAAATATAAACTCGCTTTGTAAGCTGTATAAGAAATTTTATATGGTCCTTTTCATCAAATTGAATTGCCACATCAGTCTTCAAAGACTTTGGAGGCTTTGGAAGCTTCGTGTTGCAGCATAGCATACAGATGTCCTGCCTAGGGTTGAAGCTTTATTGTGTTTCACTTGTGTGATGGATCATGTCTGTGCTCTGTTCTTTTATCTCTGTTATAGAAAACCTTTTGGACTTTGATTCATACTCGGGAGTGTAAATAATGCGATTGGTTCTGATGTGCTCCAGTGAGAGGGAGCCATAAGACAAGAAAAAGCCAGATAATATCTCATCTTCGAAATCTAGATTGGAATTAGCTGCAAAACAAATTATGTTGCCCATTTTCAATTAGTTTCTTAGTCTTTTTAAGGACTTCTTTTAAGACAAGTTTAAAGAACAAATTTCTACAAAATTATGACATTCTTTTTTAAAGATATAATACTAGAAATTTATCTTTACTGTAAAGCTGCTCAGGAAGCTGAGATTTGCATAGCAGTTCTGAGACTGCTGCTCCACCGTGGTAGTAATTAGTGCAGTTTTAAGCAACTTCTTACTACCAGGATCCTGTTAGTGGCTGTGTAATGTGTATTTGTAAAAATCCCCTCTATACCATGCCCCAAAACAACATGAACACCAGTCTCTCACAGTCCAGGACTTTGATATCTCAGCCTCTTCGGCATTTGGGTCTGTAGGATTTGGGGTATCTGTGTGAAGTACTGCCTCCTGACTCTGTTTTTATGGGTTTTTTTTCTGTCCCATCAGCCTGTGGTTTTTTGCACAGAATTTGCTAAAATAAAAGCACCAAGCTTCTGTGTTTTGAGTCCTGTTATCTGAGTTCCTAAAACCTTCAATTAGGCTGAAGCATTCTCCATTTCTTTGACTTCTCAAGAAGTTTTTCCTCACAGAAATATGTTTTTATTGTTTAAGGACAACTCTTCACCAGAAAAGGCTGAAGAATCCTTTGGCAGTGTCATGCATGCCAGGATAATATCATTCACCTAGATTGTGTTGGTACCCCTGGACACTGACACTTTAAACTGCCCTGCTCCAGTGCTTTGGGGTCTTGCTTTCCCTCGTGTTATCTGTCTGGTGGGTCTGACAGGTTGTATCCAGATGGTTCCAATAGATGTTGTCCCAGTATGGGGGACCTTCATAATCAAAGAACAGCTCATGGAGATACATGGACCAGTCTATTCTAGATACTAATAGAATTTATGCAGTATCAAAGTACTTAACAGTGATGAATGTAATGATTTCTCATTATCCCTGCTTATTTATCCCATCTGTTTTTTCATTCTGTTATCTTCTTTTTATTGGCCAATGTGCAAGTGTTTTTTTGAAGGTAAGTGTGTCTATTTATGTTTACAAAATGCCAGTAATTTTGCTGATACCATCAAATCATAAGTAGTAGTAGTGTGAGTCAGTGTACATTGAATATACAAACCAATACTTCAGAACTTTATGAATTTTCTTACACCGTGTTTATGAGCTCCCAGAGTATTTTATGTGCATTCGGGCTACTTCAGTTCCTGTGCTTGATGTAATTAAACCAGACTGTTGAATTTTTTTTAACTAACCAACCTTGATGGCCTCTCATTAATAAACAACTTGTTAAATGACAAATTTCTGCAAGCATGGACTTATTATTCAAAAAGCTAGTGAAAATAATAGTTTGGAAGGCACAAAGCTGTCTACAAATTTATGGTTTATGTAAGGATAGCCTAGACTATGGAAAAGTTTCAGTAAAGACTGAAATGTTTTGAAAGTAGAACAATCATGCAAAATCATGCAGGGATATAAATGACAAGTGTGCACATATGCAAAGTATTTTCATGAGCCATTCAACTAATTTTTGTTCAGTGTCAAACCTGTCATCACTGTTATTTCCACCTTCCAGTTCTTGATGCTGCAAATGTGTGTTAACCAGTTATGGTTTTTTCGGTCTTTAGAAATATCTTTGCCTTCCCCTCTCCCCACTGTGTTGGTGATGTAAACACGACATCTCTCCCAATGCTGATGACATTTGCTAAATATTTTGGTGCCTGCTCCTGTGATTATCCTCTGGACAGGGCCATGCACTTCAGAGGGGGAGGATGGTGGGGGGGTACAGACAGTGTTAATCCTGTCATAAGGCTGTCTGTCCTCTGCTGCTGACTGTGCCAGTATGAGGCATTAGCTGCATAATGGTGTCTTCTCTCCCTCAGCCTCTCTGTTCCCCTTTGAAATTGCCTTCTGTAAGCTTCCTCCATGGCAAGGCACAATTGGTTACGTTGGTTAGTAAGGAAGAGGAAAAGAGAATTGTAGTTGAACAAATCTCTTTACCTTTCTTAACCTTATCCACTGAAAATTAAAGTTTTTTTAGACGATTTTATATATTTATGTTGTGTGGGTAGTATCTTGTGTAAATTAGGTTTAATACACAGACGTGTGGCCATGTGTGTACAGCCTCATGCCTCAAGTGGGTGTCCCTGTTTGAGCTTGCTGCAAGTCCCCTTTATTTCCATAACTTGTTACAGTGCAGCTGAGTAATAGCATTAAAAATTGTTCAAAGCTCTGCACTTTAAAATAGTCCTATTGCATTGCTTTAGGTGAATATAGATATCCCCTGAACATGGACATCCTAGGGAAACTAGGACAGTGTACTCTGTGAGTGTGTACTTCCATGTAGCATCTAGAAACTGAGTTTGGATACTTAACTGATATCAATAATGGTTATTTCAATTCCTGATCTTTGAACATTTTAATAATAAAAACTGCATTTATTGTGTTCTATGAGTGCCTTTATCGTTTGCTAGTAAGAATTTTTGTGTCTCTACTACACTTATGTTTTTGGTTAAGAAGAAATGTGGGTTTTAAATCTCATAAGTGGGTGATTTCATATAGTCTATATAGATGAGAGTTATGAAAGCACAGTGTGTTTAGCGAGGGAAAGCCCATGCTGACCTTGCCTCCCTGAGGACAGGGAGCATTCTGGATGCCATTCCATAATCTTTCATTTTTATTGGATGTTTGGAATATCTTCATGGAGAAGTTACTGGCCTTTGTTACAGATTTTAAGTTTATGACCTATGAGGTATGGAGGCAGCATGGATTGTCCGCAGGGTGCCTGAAGGTTTTAGTAATTTAAAGTGTTTCATATACCCTAGCTGTCTGGAATGTCCAGGGAAGGGAGTGCAGGGGAAGTCACTTTTACCAGCAGTGCTTTCTAGACAGCACTGGAAGATCTTATCCAACGGGGATGAGAGAATATTTTGACCATTTCAGTTTTTTTTAATCTCCCTTGTACTTATGCATGGGGGAAGTTTATTTGGCACATTGTAAGCACCGATTTTCTCAGAAATAAAAACAAGACGGCATCAAATGAAGCTGCACAACGGACTCCAATCCCTGGGGTTAGAAAGGAAAGTCCTCTTTATATCTATAGGGAAGGGGGGGTATTTAGGAGCAGCCTCGCCTGCTTTGTCTGGGTCAGGCATGCAAAACTGTGGGATTAGCAGATGCAGTTTAAGTGGCCTCACGCTGGAAGTGGCACAATGGTTGGCTGGTGCATAACTTCTGTCTGTTGACCTGGTGGCTGCTGCCTCTGAGATAATGCCCAGACAGAGGAGTCAGCAGTCACTTTCACTGTGTCTGCTTTGTAAGAACAGTCAGGGGAATAAAGCAAATGCCCAGTGGAGATTAAATCTATACACACTAAGTCTTCATTCACAAAGTTCTAATGGTGGTGGTAGAAACAGGAGGGGGAATGACAAGGTTTTACAGTTACTCATCCTCTTTTGCTGAGGAAGAAGACAAAATGCAGTCTCAGGAATTTTGCATCTCACTGGATGGTTTCTCATTCTCATACGAATCTGGTTGATTAAGAGGTGATGTGGGCAGGGACAGCTTTCTGATGCACCTTCTGCCTGCCAAAGCCCTGACATGTGAGTACACAATATGCAGAGCTTCCACATCAGCTCTGAATTTCAGCAGTAATTTGTTTTCAGTATCTCAAGGTAGAGTTCAATGTCTTAATGATTTTATTTTTTTCCTGAATGTTTCTGAATTGGTCCTCATTTATCATAATGATTTGTCTAATCTCTGGTAAGTTTTTGAGTAACTATAGGTTACAGAAGCCTCAAGAGAAGTAAGGCAGTTAACTTCATTGAAACTTTGTGGAGTTTGAACACATGAGTTATTTATGCTCTTTCGAAAGTCTAATTGGTGGGACTTCTTGTTATTTTTTCTGCTTTCAAAAGTGCAAAGTAGCACTGGTAAGTTTTATGTACTTGTGTGCGTGTGTGTGTGTGTGTGTGCAGGGTATGTATTGCCTGCATCTCTTGGGGCCTGTTTGTGCTGCTGCTTTGACTGCTGTGCTGCAACTAAGAAACTGCTTAATAATGTTAATTCAGTATTTGGATTGGAAATATTTTTTTTGTTTCCAAAGAAGAATAAGCTCCTTCCTGTGTTTCCTTGTAGTACTCTTGTAGCATTACAGGCTCCTTTGTTCTCTTCTGCTCTCGCTAGGGAGCTACCCCAGTTTCAGCAGCAAGGCAGATGCTTGCCAAGCCACCTCCTCATGAGCCAAGCTCCAGAACTACAGACCAACTTTGAGTGGGAGATTAGGGAGCTGCTGTGTGACAGCAGGCAAAGGCAGAGCAAGCAGCAGGGGCAAAAATGAACTTTTTAAGGCTGTGTTTAAAAAACTGCTATTTGGATGTGACAGCAGATAGGATGCATCCAGAGAAAAAGCAATTTTATTTTTTTTCGTAATTTACACTGATTTTGGCTTTAGCAGAAGATTGTCCTCAGCTTTCAGAGGTTATCTGGTGACGATATTGTTGACTTTTATGAATAAATACAATGAGATTAGGGAAAACGCAGTAGTGATATCTTAAACATGCATTATTTTTCAACTTTTTTTGTTATAGCAGTGGACCCTCTCCTCTTACATCAACTTTCCTTCTGCCTTTTCAGTGCTTCAGAGGCACCTGTAGTCATTGCTGTCAGCAGCAGCCGCCAAGAGAGCAATGACTCCTGCCTGCTGAGGGATGCAGCAGGGCCTTTGATCGCTGTCTGGAGGGCATAAGGAAAACATTGAGGGAAAGTGTCTAAACAACCACTTAAAAGAGGATCCTGGCAATGAAAGGGAGATGGGTAGAGGAACTGGAAGGGTCTGCAGAAAAAGAGTGAAGCTCAGCCAACTCTAAGTCTCTCTGCTTAACCTGGCTGCAATGGACTTCTCATCTGCAGGGTTTCCCTCTGGTAACAAGGATGAGATTTGAAAGCAATCACTGAGCAAATGTGCATGTCAGGATTTTTATTTGAGGGCGAAATACAAAGGGATCCAACCTATGCTGTTTGTCCTTCCATGGGGTTTTCTTTGTTCAGACATTTAGGGAAGCAATAAAACAATATAGATGTTGTTCAGTGTCATTGTGCTCTGTATCTTCAATAAACTGTCAGGTAATTCAGCAAGTCTAATCCACTCCTTTTTACGCTTTATACATTCTCACATTTCTGTTCTTAGGAGCTGGCCTTTCTTTTTGAAAAAAATTATTGTTCATAATTATTTACATGCACTTTTGTATCTAATTGAAAGGTTAAAACTTGCATGTAAATAAAGTAATATTGTTTTACTTTTTTTCCTATAATTTATGCTAGGTTTATGGGAGGCAAATATTTGTGTCTGACGTATATACAAGTACAAGAAAGCTCAAAAAATTCAGGTGATGATGGACAGCAATTATTTCACCTCTCAAAGATAAAATCCTCTGAGTAGTTGATATCTCAGAATAAGACTTTGAAGAACACACGAGATTTAAAGCTAAAACAAAGTGCTTCTTACTTCTCTGGAAGTGTGTGACGAGATTTAGTAATCTTGTGTGATGACTTCTTGGATGGCTGGGGCTATCTCTGTCTATATCTGTAACCATATCTGTGGTTATGTTATTTATATATTTTTAAAAATATGATTAATATCACTACATCAGAATTCAGTAAAAATTACTGATGCAACTGTTAGAGATATGTTTACATAGTATGTAGAGAGACATAATCTTAAAAATTTTCATGGTCTTTCTCTAGCTATTCTTGAAGTACTCTCAAATTTCAGGAAGTATTTCATGACTGGATTGGTATCTAGTTCATGTTATTAATGACTTAATTAGAATATAGGTATCAGCCATTCATGTTTACATGTTTCCGATTTGGTGTAGTGAAAAATGTCCCTTAAAAAAGGCAGGGGGGAGGGGGTGGTGAGAAGAGCAGTTGTGTGCACCAGTTGTAACAACTTCTTCTAGTCTATGCCAACAGCCCCTCTCCACATCAGCGGCTGCTTATCTCATCTCCGGGAAAAGGAAAAATTGATGAAATGGATGAAAAAGGATGGCATGAGCTTTCATTCTTACCATAAATCTTGTAAAAAGGCTCCCTAGCAATGGCACAGCTTTTTCAGTTGCACTTCTGAAATATTCTGAATGAGTCACCAGTTGTCTGTATTTTGGCACAGTTAAAGGCTGTAGTTTGAGATCTCAGTCATTCATTCATTGGTGGTAATAACAGTTCTGATAGTAAAGGCAGTAAATTTTATCAGGTCAGCCTGATTTAGCAAGTGTTTAAGAACATAAATTTTAGTCTCTTCCAAAAACACTTCTATATAAAGCTAAAGGACGACTTTTAAACAACTCACTGGATCAGGATTTTGGATGTTTTACTTTCCAACTGTTTAATAATCTCATATACCAAATGTTATCTGTTTCTATGACTCACAAGGACTTGCAATTATTCTGCTATTTTCTGAGAGAAAGTACTCTGAAAATGTATTAAACAATGCAAACATAATACCAAAATAAAATTTACACTTTATTGATGCTAACCTGCCAGCAGGCAGGTTATATATTATTGATGCTAACCTGCCAGCAGGCTAAGCATGTAGCAAAAATTAGGTTTTATGAAGTGTTCGCTTATGTGAAGTAAATGCATATTTAAATTAAAAACATTTTAAAAGTGTGTGTCAAGGTCTAAGTGTTTGAAACCTCTCCAGATTTGAATTCTCAAGACCTCTCTGAATTAAGTTCTTGTCATGAATCCCTGGGGATGGTGGGAGTTTTTTATTATTAATGATTTTTAGGGATTTTTGGTACATTTGTTGCCCTGTGATAAAGCTCCTTGATGGCAAGCATCTCAGGACAGCAGAGTTGCAACTGATTCTTGGAAGATGCCCCAACATTATCTGTATTGATAACAGGATTCACTCTGCTGTCACAAGAAAGGAGAAGTTTTTATGCTTTTAAGTTTGGACTGTAACAAAAAAACCACATTTGAGAACACTGGGAGGTGAGTGCCAGTTACTGAATAAAATTACACCTTGCATCTGTGTGTTCAGATATCCTACACATTTCAATTTTCTGAGTGATATTGCCTGGGCCAGACTCTGGGTCTGACAGGTGACATAAATTGAGCTGAGCCATTGCTTTGAGCATCTTCTGAAGACTGGTCATTTATATTTGTCTGTCTTTAACACAGAGCTGTGTGAAGTGCATAAATGGTATTTTGCATTGTTCTTTCAGTGTACTTTAATTACTGAAAATTTGTGTCTGCATTCTCCAGTACTGGGGTTCTTATTTGTTGTGTTTAACCATGCATTTGTTAGAAGGATACAAATACTTCTAAATTATTAAGCTTCAAATTTGAAAATAATTTATAAATAAATGTAAGTAGCCATAAAAGATTGCAGTATAAAGTTAATAAAACAGAAGTAAAATATATTAACATTCTGCTGAGGGTTTATGCCTCATCAATGCAATTCCTGAGGCTCAGTGAACCTGCGGTGACTTTTCACTTGCATTAGGTGTAGAAAGTCTACCAGCAAAGTAAAGGAGACGAAGCTAGTACACATTTATTTTGTATCAATATTTTTTAGTAAAAGCCTGGTTTTACTTGTAATTTGGATAAAACTTACCTTTCCTTTTCCATGATTTGCTTTCAATAGACTGCAGATAATGTAACTCAATCCATGCCACTGCATGTGGAAAATTCTTCCTGGTTTTTTTTTTTTTGTCCTTCTGCCATCATTCACATTCTCAATTAATGCAAATTTAACAGGACTATTCATTTACAGATTTGTGGGTTGAGGAGTTTTTAAGGCATTTTATAAAACATATATTAGGAGAAATTGAAAGCAAGGCCTCTTTCTCCTTGGGTACTTACAAATCTAAGCATGTGAAAAAAGGTGAAAAATGAGCATTTTGGAAGGTATTTTCTTGTCTTTCCTGCTTATTTAGGTAGTGATTTTTGGATTGTTTAAGAACAATATCTATTCATTGACATTGACTCATATTCAACACAAAAACCGAAATGCAGGTATGAAGGCAATGCAGGTATGTTATTTTGATGTGACTGCCTTGCCTCATTAGTCTTCTTACAGGTTATGTCTACTAGTAAAAAGAAGGGATTCTTTTTTGGCTGGGTGATAGGGATATGAAAATTTAAACTATTTTACTTTCCTCTTTTCACTGCATTTGGTAACTATATATCTCAATCTCAGTAGAAATTGAAAAATCTTTGTTCATTTAACTAATTCAGTGCTTTTGCTCTGAAAACTCAGTCCAAAATTTGCATTGAAAAAAAAACCCCAATGTTTTATGTTTATGGGATTCCTAATTAATATTCTTAGTGACCTAGAAAAGAATGCAATCAGTCAGTTTTTGTGGCTAAAGTAGTTCAGAGACATTCAGCTTTATTCGATGTTTAATAATAAATATCAAAAAAGTTGATTCCCCCTCAAGAGCGTTATGATATAGCACACACTAATTTTAAGTGAGCAGGAATAAGTAACACTAACATCTGTTCCAGATGTTAAAATAACTAAAGCTTAAGATTTGGGTGGTGCACAGCTGTTGTCACTTGGCTCTCCTGGGACTGCATGGGCACCCGTTGGGACAGCCTCTAGTCTTTTGTTTAGGTGTCTCATCTAGGCACTGCCCCACCAAAATTTTAGATGGCTTTTCCAGGAGGATGATCCTCTCCCATCCAGCCCAGCATAACCACCTGCATTGCCTGGGCAGCTTTTGGAGACTTGCCTCTCTGGAGACATGGAATGGAAAATCCTGCCTGCTTGCCTTGGTATGTCAATTGTATAAGGAGCACGAATACCTGCCACGTTTTTGTGTGAGTATCTCGGCTGAGGGAGAGCGAAGTTGTAAGCAGTGTCCACTCTTTAAGTTGAGTTGGAATTACTCTGCAGCCAAGAACTCAACAGTCATGGCACAAATAAAGGTGGAACCAGGCTTGAAGGTAGGGATTGGAGTGTTTATCTACCCAGCCCCTATTTCCAAAACAGTTCTTGCTTTTGAAAAATGCTTATCTAGTAGTTGAAAGTGTAAAATGCATACATGTGCTTCCGCCATTGCTGCCATTACTGCAGCGTTGGCCACATCTTGGTTTTCAGTGTTTTTGACAGATCTAAGCTGTTTGCTGGAGCCTACAAGTCTTGGGGCACAGCTGATCAGCAGATGCCTGTCTACTATAAGCATATGTGTGGGTAATTAAGGTTATTGCACAGGGAACTTTTCCTGGAAACATTAAGTAAGGAGTCACCTATTGCGTTTTAGTACCTAGGAGATTAGGTAGTTCTGAATAATGAGTGAATTAGTCCATTGTACAACTTGAGTAGGTTTTCAATTTCACCTTCATATTTTATTTTCTTGGCACTTTTTCTTTCTGCTACATCCGAGCTCTCAGGAGAGCTCTTGGCACGTGATGACTTTGTGGCTTCCCCTGTCTCATCAGCAAGTTATTGGTCATCACTCACACGTTATCAAAAGCTGAAACAACTGTGTGCTTCAACTGGTTCTATCTAGAGGTTTTTTTAAACAGGATCACAGAATCAATTAGGTTGGGAAAAATCCTCTGAGATCATTGAGTCCAACCTATGACCGAGCAGCACCATGTCAGCTAGACTGTGGCACTAAGTGCCACCTCCAGTCTTTCCTTAAACTCCAGATTTTCCTTAAACATTTCATTTGTTAAGTCACTGGCTTAATCTACTAAATCCCATGTGATGGTGCCAGCAGCTGTCCCCTTGCAGGCCGCAGGGTCCTCTTGCTTTCCCCTCTGGGATCTCCTGTCTTCAGTGCCTGCAGGGATCTTTCCTATTTTCCTAAATTGTTTTTTATATAGGAGATACTCAAGTGAGGCACATCTTGGCAACATTTCTGAGCTGATATTCCTGGTTTCTCTGATGTTTGTCAAGGAAGTGGTTGGTTATGTCTTTTATTGTGGCCTAGGGAGTGTTATCATATATATGTGTGGGTGGAAGGGAAAGGGGAAAATGGCAGATGGGAAAAAGGGATTTTCGGTGGAGTGAATACCAGCACTGGTGAATTGACATAAATTGAATCGCACCCAGCCTGTTTTGTCTTGTGTCTTCTGTTCTCACCAGTGTACACTGAGAGTGTCCAGGAAAATGATTTGCACTTTCCCATTATTAACTATTGTTGCCATGGGAGGGCAGTCTTCCTCGGCCTTCCTTGCCCAGGTCCTGACAAGTAAAGGAGTGAGTGGTGCCGGCACATTTCTTTTAAACTGGAAGAAGTCAAGAAGAAAAGCAGCAGTGCAGATTGGGTGTTCCTGCTCTGCAGATGCTTCTCATTTTCCTGCACTGATGCCCACAGACACTAAAACCAACATCAAAGAGAAAAAAATGGAATGTGTGTGCCTCCATGCTTGTCCAACAGCCAGCAATGAGTGTAGTAGAATCAGTTATTTTGTGATTCACTGAAAGAATTTGTTAGTTGAGGATAAGATTACTTGCCATAACATTTCTGTTTCAATCATTAAACCTTTGCAATGTAGGTAAATATACCTATCACCAAAGGAAACAGTTTGAGACATTAAGTTTTGAAATGATACTTGGATATTGTGCTCATCTGAACTGATAATATATTAGTTGAAATAGTTTACCCTGATGTGCGAATCACACTCAGGGTATGTATTGTTCCCTTAAGGTCTGTGAACAAAATGATGATTTTGCTGATTTCCTAAAGTCTTAGCAAAAAATATTTCATTATCATTAACCAAGAATTGCAAAAATTATTTTCCTGTTAGGGTTTATGTTTTATCAGTTGTATGTGCTTACTTTTTATAAATAATATTAACTTAAAAAAAGTATCATGTAAATATATTTTATTGGGAAGTAATGTCTGAGCAAAGCTAGAATCTGTTTCTCAAATAGTTTGTTAGCTACATAATATGTCAGAATATCACTCTGACAAAAAGATATGTAGGAAGAACTAGATTTAGTTTGTAGAGATGTGGTTTGCAAGATTTTTGTCCATCTCCAAACAAAGAGAGGCCAGATCAGAGATTGGTGATCAAATTTTGTTCAATTAATTTACTATCATTTCTTTCATAGTAGCCTGGGTCTAAAAGGCTTAGGAAAGGAATGCATTTTTAGAAAACCATTTAATTTCAGTTGAAGTGAGAAATTACTACACAAGAATTGTGATAGACAGGGAAAAAGGATTAAAAGTGGCAGAGGAAGAATAGGGGAGTGTTTTCAAATAATAATAATAAAGGAATAACAAAGTTAGGACCACAAAAATAGGCAATTTGAAGCACATGATACCTAAATTATTACAGAAGGTGACTGGGAAGAAGGAGTAAACTTGCTTCTGTTTTTTATACCTTAGTTAAGGAAAATAAAAATCATAAATATCCAGTAGCATTATTGCGTCTTTAAAACTCACTTAATATATGCAGTAAAAAACAAATGTATAGATGGATTTCCTTACACTGGCCCTCCAGGTAAAATTTATGGTGTAAACACAATTGGAGAGAATTGTCAGAGAAAACCAGGTTTGCCCTATGCAATTTTGTGAGTGAGTGTATGGAGTGTGCAATGATGTTAAAGCCGTGATTTCTTAGGTGTTATCCTAGCCTCCTTTGGATATTGTTGGACTAGTGATCAGACACTTGTGTCAGAAGAACCTTTCAAGGATGATGTAAGTAGGATAAATTACTGGTAGAACAGCGTACGAATGAATTGTGTTTAACACATATTTTAGTATTTCAAAATATAAAAACATAGTAAACCAGAGAATAAAAAAGTCCACCCCACAAACTGTATAACAGAGTTCAGTAAACAAGACTTTTAAGTTAATATTCTGAATTTCTATCTTGATGCTTTCAAAAATAGCATCTAGTGAGTCACCCTTTGGACAGACGCTTGTGGTACTAAAGGTTGCTTATTAAGAGTAAACCTCCTGCTTCTGCATTTCAGAAAGTCAAAAAAATAAGGTATTTGTTTTAGGACAGGGACATTTTTAACTTCACAGGCCAGAATTCCTAGCTTTGTTTTGACAAGCTACAAAAGATGTATCCTGGCAGTATCAGAGCACCAGATTTGTGGATGGAGAGACAGTTCCTGTCCCAGCAGTGCAGCAATAACATGGGAGCATCCTGCTTTGCTGGTCCTGATGGAGACTTTTTTCTTTAGGTACCCTAAATTATATCCACCATTATTTATTCTTCAGATCTATTAGATTATTTAAATTCAAATTATGAAGGGAATTCCTCAGCAAATAATGTCCTCCAGTTCAGAACTACATTGAAAATAATAAAATGCTTATGTAAAAACAACCTCAGAAAAAATACCAGCTGTATGGGAATAGAGAATCAGTTGAATTTATTTCCCCAAACACAGTATACTTTGCGGATATTTCTTCCAAGTACAACCAACTTGAAAGGAAAAGAAACTTTATTCATGGGAATGTAGGTCAGTTAGCAGTACAAAATCCTTTTTTTCCCTCCTCAAAGGCCCCATATTTGACAGTCTATACATAATAAATAAGTAATGATTGTATGTGGATAAAACAGGCTAAACAAGTTAGGAACATTGGAGGAAAACCATCTAGATAGTGTAGATCCAGTTGGTGCTTCTGATCCGCTTTGAGATGGCCTCCAGAGCCTCTGCTGCTGCAAAAAAAAGCTACCGGTCAGCACACCTACAGCATCTTCCCTCCCCTCCCAGGCCTGCAGGCAGCTGTCTCCCATGGCCCAGCTGTGTTTGGCCTTGGCTCAGGGCGGGAGCATTTCCCCACCAAGTCAGCTGCTGAGGTGAGAGCCCAGGGACAGCCACCTACCAGGGCTGGGAGATAGGGCTGGTGTGCTCATCTCTGATTTCCCCCTTGTGCCTCTGTCTCTGGGAAGTAACAACTTTCTCTTAATGAGCATAATGAGGCAAATCAAAATATTTGAAGATGGCAGTGGTGGGACCCAAGAAATGGGAGAAGATGAGCTGCCACACATTTCTTGCTGAGGTGTTTCCATAGTGAGGGAGTGAGGAGGGCTGGGAAGATGAAGGCTGCAATAACATGGAGCAAGGTGTGAATGAAGTGTGCATGAAAAAGGGCTATTAGGTTGTGTTAATATCATAACACAGCTGGCTAAACTATTTAGTGTTTCTTCCAGAGTGTTTCTTCTTTGCCACATTGTGCTTTTTCATGTTCTCCATGATAGGGAACTCCATCCCATTAAATCTCATTCAAGTGAGCTCTTCCAAGGAGTCTCTGTCTGCTGTTTCTGAAAAATGCTACACCCAAAAGGGCAATGTTCCCAAAAGAACATTTTTTTCCTTGTAAAAATACTGTTCTCTTGTCTTGTTTGCATGTCATTGCATTCAAATCCAACAATCAACAACAATTAATAGATATTACTACTCTGTAAAGTGTGTTTTGAAAAAGGCACCACATAAACAGACATATACACACACTCAAACACACACACACACTGTACTGTAAACTTGACCTTACTCTGGAGTAACTTCTGTACTTCATCTAGCTGGACAAAAGCTACTATTAATGGTTCTGCATAGCATGCTGTGCCTTTTGCGACAGGATATGTAAGTGATGAACAAAGATACACCTCTAGAGCTGCTCTGCTTCCTCGTAGCAGGTCATGGCAATGTCTGTGAGCTGGTGGACAGCCAGCAAACGAGAAAATGTATTAAACTCTCATGGATCTGTACAGTGACAACTATGCTCTTGCCATGCCATCTCCTACACAACCCCCTCTTTCTTCTGATGAATCATGACAATGTAAAAGGCAGGTTTTTAGATTAGAAGGATGTTAACGTGTTGATATCTTCCACTGAGAGCTTTGGTGATAAAATTCTAACATATCTTTACCCAGCACACTCCCATTTGCAGGTGTCTCATGGCTGGGTTATTCTCCACTCTGTCATTCTTTCTTTTTTACCCTGCAAATTATGTATAAACATAAAAAAACCCACCTGTGTTATGGCCCTAGTCTGCAGTCATGTGTATAGTAGTGGATCTGTTCTACTCAAGATGAGAGATGTAAGTTTCCAAATCAGAATAGGATGATGAAGGAAAAAAAGACCTTTATTTATTTACATTTCAGTAAAGCTTCTGAAAAACCCCTAAGTTCATTTTTAAATGCAAGTTTGTGATACCCAGGTGTTATTTTTGGCGGTGTCTAACATTTAAGGAAGCACTTACTAGAAATTCACTTTTTTATAATGTGCAACTATAATCATAGATTACAATCTATGATCATAAGTATGATATAACCCTTTAAAATTTATGGCATTAATTATAACAACTCTAGTCTTAGCCCATCTGAATGTTTGGTGCAAGTTGTGAATCAGACTAAAGAAATGAAAGAAATGGGTGAGTTCTTGTTTCTATCACTGAATGTATGTGAAACAATTGCTGTCTTCCTCTGCATGCCAGGCAAGGCCTTACAAGTTCTTGTAGACCATAGGTAAATGGATATGTGGCTGAGATGGTGCCTTGGGGCTAAATGCTCATGAAATTATAAATCTGAACAAGTAACAAAGCAACCTGTCAAATACAGGGCACATTGTTAGATGTGGATGCTTGAAAGCTGGGAGGGATGGGTTGCCCGAGGAATGATAAAAATTATGATGTTTGCAAGAAGACATGTTAAGTTCTGCAAAATGACTGCATATTTCAAAGCAGGACATTGTACTAACGCAATTTTTAAGGTTATACTGTTAAAAATCATGACGATTCAAGGAATATTGAAGTTACGTGTCCCATGGCAAAATTGGTTCGGGTTCCCCGTGTGCCTGTCTTATAGTCCTGTGTTGCATTCAGTAGTACAAACACCAGCCTAACCTACCCTGCAGCAGGCAATGTGCAAGAGGCAAAGCAGAGGTGTAAAATTACCCAAGAGCTCAGCAGAGATAACCCTGCTTTAGCAACCTTCTTTTATGTTTTTTGGCACTGCAATTAAACCTTAAATGTTCTGCAACTACATTAGCTTAGCTTTAACTTGTCTAATATCCTATCATGCCTGTTCTAAAGCAAAAGAAAGGAAGTGCATCTTTCAGGAGGAAGAAAATAATTTTTTCTAAATAACAAGTGTTGTCTCTGGACAGTGCTGAGCCATTACTGTTCCACAGTTACTGGTAGTACTGTTCTGCCCATTCCACTGGAGAGGTTCCACTCCAAATTCATCTGATGATCAACTCCCTTGACATGCGCACTGTAACTGAGGGGCACTTCCTCATTTTAGGGTTCTAGACTTGTATCATTTTGCAATTGCCTCCCTTTTTGTGATGACAGAGGTTGAAGTAGACCTCGTGTCTGCTGCTGGCTTTGCTTTCCAGGCTTGGGAAGAGCAGTGCAGGCCAAGCCCTGGGCTTCCCTCACAGCTTGCCAGCCTTAAGGCATAGCAGTGTTCGACTTCTATCGCTGAAGCTTTCATGGAGCAGAAGCCAGGCTTTAATTGAGTCATATATTCAAGAGCTTCCAAACTGGAGGAGAATCTGTTCTGGTCTTTGCAGTGTCTGGAAAAGCACTCTCCTATGGACTCTGTGTAGAATTCCCTATCATAGCTTATACTTCTATCTCCCTCTGTCTCTTGCATACACCTGCCGGCTGCTGCACCTTCACTTATTTTGTGCCCCAAAGCCACCATTTCTCCCTCTGAAATGTTTCTGTCCATTTGTTGTTTATTTGGAAATCATTTGACCATTTAAATCAGATATTTCAAGTCCTACTAGGAGCTTTAGAAAACTTTGTGTTTCTGCATTTTGGATGATGGATTTAAGAGCCTCTGGGAAGCTTATGCTGCATGGATAAAGTGCAGATTGTAGGTGATAGCACAAGTAATTTTCTCAGTACTTTCTAGGTCAACAAACACTTCCAGCTTCTATGGAGTTTCCCTCAAAATCCTTTGTATTGCTAACACATCTATCTTTCTTGAGTTGTATAAACTGTGTTTGAACTATGTATTAAAAAACAAAACCAGTTTGGCTCTAATTCTTGGAACAGGTGTTGGCAGTTGTTTGCTGTGCTGAGAGGTGGAGGTATTTTTGCTCCTGTCTGAAGTTTTTCAGAAGTAGTCTATAAATGTTTCATTTTCTACTCAGGTGTTCTACCTCTAACATAAATCATGAGTGTCTGTAAACATAAGCATTAAGGGAGAGGGTGGGGAGTGGAGGTGTGAGGATTGCTTTTGGCAAGACGAGGAATGAGGGTTATATGCCAGAAAGATGTCTGCTGAGATAAAACATTGGGTGGGTAGGTATGTTAAAACCAGTTATGTATCTTTGATTAAAGAACAGTTGTTTTGGACCAGACAGCTCTAAGCAAACACTGTTGGATGATGAGAGGGGCAATCCTGCACTGATCACTTCTTTTTTCCCTGTAAAACTTTGATCCTGGGCACTGACCACATCCCCAGTCAGCCACACAGGCAAGGAGGACAGCATGGGGACAAGCGGCTGGCAGCAAGGGATAATTGGATGGCTTCTTTCTTGGGACAAACATGTTGTGTCTTTATTTAGTTTTGATTATTAGTTTTACCTGCATGGTACAAAATTGTAGACACATTAATTCAGATACCTGGGTAAAACTGAAGGTTTAATTTTCATCCAGTGGAGCAAAAAGAAGGTAATGTTAAAATTCTCTAGAGACTCAATTTTTAGAAAATTACACACAATATTATTTCGTGAGAAGCAAATTTTTCTACAGTATGCTCATTTTCTGATAATATGCACAGCTCTACAGCATGCCTTGGAATTAAGGACTAATTTAGTCACTCATTTTTTGTGGCCTGTGGCTGAGATGTAGTTTAATATGACACACTTCAAACTTCTATTTTATCCAAGGCATCTTCAACTAAGGAGCATTCAGTGAATCTGATGAGAAGAAATAAGGGTGCTTGTCTTCATCTCATTGGTTAATAGGTTACTCTGGAATGTTGATAGAAGACTACTTTTCCCTGGGTTCTGTTTGGAAAGAGACGAAGTGCTGTGGTTGATGACAGAAAGCTCTGCAGATTGTCATACCTGTCTGTTACATGTCATTATTTAGGTTTTTATGCCTGCGTTTTTCTCCTTAAGTGTTACGCAGTTGCGGTTCCAAACAAAAGTGGAGTTTGTGCCTGAGGAACCATGAGTGATGAGAGCCCCCTGATCGACTCAAAGACTGCAGTTTCCCTCCAATTTGTGGCCCTGCTGACACACTAGGTTGGTAGGAAAGCTACTGCTTTTCAATGAGTGGCATGTTACTCTTCATCCAGTGAACTCACTGACTGCTCCCTCTTGCTTGATCCTCTTGGGAGAAGCATTAAGTGACTCTAATTATAGCAGCAGGAGGTGGTAACCTCTTTCTTGTTATGCTTGATTTCACAAAGGTCTGGAGTGTGCTGCTGTTCAGTGCCATGCAATGACCAGAGGTGCTCTGAAGGTCTGGCAAGAAGTAGCTGGTAGTTGTGGGGTTGTCTTCCCTAAGAAGAAGGTACTGCTCAGCTCTTGCATTCAGAGTTAGACCTTACAACATGACAAGCTGCAAGGGAAGCTCATTAATAAACCTGATGAGTTGAAAAGTGAGTGCAAGGTTTCTCGAAGCCCTCTTTCTGTGCAATTGTCTTTCTAGCTAACATTTGGAACACACATGACATGGAGGTGTCATCACTATTGGCCACCCACCCCACTTCTCTCCCCTGAAAGTCCAGAAAGATGAATCATCACAACAGGAGTCACCTAAAATTGGTATCCAGATGTTCTGGGTGCAAATGGCAGATGCAGGTGTTGAAATGCAGGGAAGCCTGCAGGGTGGAAGCCAGAAATTAGGATAGCTGAGGATGAGACGATCATCTGGCACTAACGTCCAGGTTTTGCTGTCTAATAGGGGAATGCAGAGGAGGGTGGTTTATCTTAAATGTCACTTCATGAACACAGTGATTAAAGTGTTTACACTGGAAGTGAGATTTTGGTAAAATGCTTTTCCAGAGAGTTTCAACCCTACTCTAAATTAAGTGCTTTAGGAATTAAGTGATTAGGGTGCTTAGAAATCAGTGAAAAAGTCTTTCTGTGCCATTCTCTGTTGCTGGGACTGCTTCTATATCTTTAATGTAAGTAATTATCAGAGTACAAGTCCATTCCTTTATCTTGCTTCAGGTTCTCACTCCAGCCTGTAGAATCCAGACAAGACACGACGTGAGAGGTTTTTAAAATAAGCTAGAAATGTTCATGTACACTATTCATCTAGACATTAATGCTATTCATATTCCTATTGTATGGGTGGTTCTGACACATATGAGTGTTTCTCACAGCTGTGCTGCTCCATTTCATTTTGTCTGAGAAATAATGAAGGTAAGCACGAGAGTGATGCTGTCCTTAGTGGGCAGGTTTGGAACCCTTGGAAATTATGAGTTGTCCTTGGGGCTCGTGCGAGCACATTTGATTGCTTGCAGGCATAGGGCCTCCCAGCCTGGGCAGCACTTCCAGGATTTATCCCTGAAAGGCAGATGAGCTCAGTTAGGAGAAGCACTAAGTTTTGAGGGACCTTGCAGATCAGTATAAAAGGATCTTGATATTTTATGGGCCTAGGTTAGCAGATGGCAGATGCAATGCAGTACACATTCATGTAGAATAAATAATGAATCTTAGAGAAAAGAATAAGAGGAAACATCTGCTGAATTGAAACAGGATGTATCATATTGACCGAGAGAAGAAGAGCAAGTTACCATGGAGAAATTCTCAAAATGGGCAATACAAAGAGCAAAAATGCTGTTACTGCAGATTTTTTAAAATTTTTTTTTTGTTAGACCACAATGTGTTCATTTAGGAGTGTATGATTGCTGTGCAGGAATATATATTAGTCTACTGCCTTAAAGAGCTTCCCCCCACTTGAACACTGTGTTGTAGGGCACTTAAAGCCATACCTTATCCATTGCCCACCAAGGGTGAATTTTTCTGAGAAATGTGCCAGTAATTGAGCAGAGAGTGAAGCAACTCTGCCCATCTGCATTAATGTACCAAAAGTGTGATGGTGCAGAGACTTAAGAAATACAAAGCTTCATGTTTAGGGGCAGGATCTAATTGCTCATTCTGTTGAATTCCTGTGGCTGAACCCATAAATGAGCCAATTTCTGGCAATGCTACCTCATGGTAACCGGCGAGGTGTTTACTATAAGCAACCAAATTGTTTGAGTTTTTGAGTTGGTGAAAATGTTACTTTTTAGGGAAACAATCTTCTGGTTCATTCCAGCATTATTGCTATAGATGTGTTAGTGAATTTAATTATTTCTTGGTGTTTCCTGTTATAGAATGTGAAATAAGATGGCATTGATATTGTTCACAGGTTCAATCTCTGTCTCCTTCCTAGTACTGAATTTAAATATCAGTGCTGTAACTGACCCTGTGTGAGATAGGTAAAAAAGGGTCAATTCCTATCTTGAAAATCCTATGAACTAATAGTAGAGATACTGGTAAAGCAGTTTCTATTTATGAGTTTTAATTTATTTTTGCTTTGTTTTTTGAATGTTAAATCAAAGTACTTTAATACAATGTTAGTTAGCATTAAGCTTGCACATTAGCCAGGAGAAGATCCATTTAATATCATAAATGTTGCACAACTGTATATTGTTACACAAATTTTAGTGGTCATGTAATATTTAAAGAATGTTATTCTGTTTTCTTTTTATTTTAATATTTGTCAGAAAAACATAGTCAATATTTTTAACGCTTGTATCCAGATACTGTGCTTATTCATATTTTCAGAATAAATAATCCAGCAATCAGTGAGACAGTGATATACTTATTGTGTATTTAAAAAAAATGGACTGACAGAGGTTCTGAGATTCCTATCTCAGTTTTCCCATAATCAAAAAGAAAAAAATTAATAATGTGACCTTTACATTAGTATACCACTAATTATTGCAGTTCAAATATTTGGATGCTGATGAACAAGTACCAGAGGATGGCAGGGAGATTTCCTGGACTACTAGGTACAATGTGTTGCAGCGCAGGAGAGCAGCAACCCTGTGGAAGGGTCTGCACAGATTTCACTTTGTGATAAGTTGCCTTGATGACAGGATCAAGTACCTACAGAACTGAGTGGTGTTAAGATGACCTCGATAAGTCAAATGAAAATGTGAAGTAGTCTGGAGAACTAAAGGTGCCAAATTCTTCTTAAGACAGAGGTGCTGTTGGCAGCAGCCTTTAAAAGTGCTTGGTTTAGTGGTTCTTCCTGTCTGTGGCTTAAAATAAAATCAGGAGTTTTTCTTCAAGGAAATAAAAAATATCTCAACACCACCACAACAGTGAGAGAAATTTGTATCTCTGTAGTTTGTTACCCTGGGACAGGACAACGAGGATACATAGTTGTTCTGCTTATGTTCTTATCCCTTTTTACCTGTGTTTTTCTCCTGCTATCAGGTTTGTTTCTGCCTGGTTCTGTTCGGAGACAGAAGGTGGATGTTGCAACACCCATCTCTCTTCTTTCTTGAAAGCTTAATGTGAATTAATTTCTTCATTTGGTCTCCTAATGAAAGAAGTACCTCTAGCGGCAAAGCTATTCACTATTATCATGGTAATTTTATGGGGCACTTGCAATAGTTGTATCTAATTCAACACATTTCAAAAAATAGGAACCTGGTACAAAAAAAAAAAAAGGAATATTATTTTAAAAAATGTGAAATGAGTGAAAATTACTGGAAAACTTGCTGAATTGGCATGTCATGTTTGCTTGTCTGTAAAGTGTCCACTTAAATAAAGACCAGCAAGCCGGGAAACAAATGTCTGGGATGTCACGCATAATAAACATGGATGAGCATTTGATTTAACATTCAAGGAAAGCAGGCACTTTATGATGTTGGGAAAAGAAAAAAATTACTAGAACAGGAGAAACATAATGATTGGACAAAGCTAAACTACATGGAGGGGAATATTGAGAGTTAAAAATTGTAAGCTTCTCTGTACTATGAATATTATCATGATTAGTAAATATTCTGACAAATACTAGAAGGCAGTAAAGATTCTGATGGGAGTTGTGAAGTCTTCCTTGGAGAAGAGGATTTTGAAACTCTGCAGTATGTTAAAAGGGGTCAGTACAGACCCAAAAAATGAGTTTCCACCAAATGTTATTCTATTTTGAACTGTTAATATTTGTGAGTTATTGGCAGCTGTGATCTAACAATTATGCCATCTTTCCTTATTTACATTTCCTGTCTGATGTAAAATCTCAGCAGTTATTGTATATCATTTGGCCTTCTTCAGTGCTTTATATTTTTCCATATATATCCAAGTCAATGAGAAAAATATTTAAATTGGCATTACAGAATATTCCTGTAAAACAAAAATATTTGCTAGTTGAATGTAGAGAAGAGTGACCAAGACAAGACAGTTGTGTTAAAATATGCCTCCTAATGGGCAAAACAGGCACATTAAATTTTTTAAACATGATTTTACTTGGGTAATTCTGTTTGAGATGTGGCTGTGAATAAGTTAGTCGATGACTGAGTTGCCTTTGACAAGATCTGCATGTATATGTGTACAAAGTGTATTTTATAAATGTATGTGTGCATGGCAGCAAATGAGATAAATAGCACAAGAGATATATATGTGTGTTTATATGGTTTTGGCAACTTAAATTGCAATGTTTAGGCCACTGGTCTCATTTTCCACATTCCAGATCTCAGAAAGGCTTCAAAGAGCTGCTAATGATAAAACAAGCCAAACCTCTGCTTGCTTTGGTAGGTATTTGAGAAATGTCTACGCACTCCTTTTCCAGTGGAGAAACCCTGTAAGTCCAGGTGCCTGAGCTGACACAGCAGCTTGGCAGCAGACCCAGGGATGGGGGCTTGGGCTGCCCCAGCCTCTGGTGCCTGGGGCTGTGCTACCACGCTGGGCACGGGCTGCCAGCACAGCCCTCCACAGGCATCGGATGCACTGCAGCCAGGATTATGTGTTCTGGCAGCAGCTGTTTATTCCCAGTCACTGTCTTTTTCCAGGGATTCTCCCTTGCTCCATCATCTCTAGTAAATTCAAAAATTTCATTTATGCAGTGGGAGGAAGGCCATGGCTGCCTCAATAGGTTGTGCTGTCCCTGTAACAGAAAAACACCCAGGTTGAATTCAATAAATCATATCGAAGTAATTTCCATGTAGACATTTTTATCAGCTTTGTTTAGAGGCTCCAAACCATTTGTTAAAATGCAGATAGTCTAACTGAATCTGAATAAGGAGCTGGAGAGTTGCTATCAAAACACAACTCAGTCATAAGGTACCTACCTTATTTTATTGATACGTTGCTTAAGTCTACTGAATTAATGTTTGTTTTAAGTTAGAAAAGCTAAATATTTGCCTGTAGGTGAAAAAGGTGTAGGGTTTTTTATTCTCCTAGTGCTTTCATTTCCATGATGAACTTAAACAAGCTTACACTGGTGGGTTTTATCTTATGTGAAGCTCCATGTCTCACAAGATCAGGTTGTTATTACACAAATTTTTACTGATTTTGCTCCCTGAAATTTGAAAAGGGGAGAAAATTGGAGGAACATTAGGTAGAACCAGGAAGAATATTTTTTAGTGGCTGAAAAACATTACACATAAGTGATTTTACTATTTTTTATGTGCAATGTGACATCTTGCCTATTCAACCATTGAAAGACATATTAAATGAAAACTCAGTGAATGTGTGCAAAAATATTTGCAGTTATAGGGTACTCATAAAAATCACATATTCAAATAGTAGGTGTTTTAATGGATCTGCTTTGGGCAGGGGCTAAGGATACATGAGATCTGCTTTCATACCACTACTGACCTTCTGTAAATCTTGACAGTTCCATTCTCCTGTTCCTTTTCCCATAATTTACAGTCAAATACAAAGGATAACATCTCTGGAACAAATAGTCAATCTTCAGAATCCAGAGCATGTCCAATATAAAACCCACCCTAGTCTCGACTAGAACTTCATCGCCATGTGAAAACACACATTGTTCTAACCCTGTAGTAGGTCCTGAAGCTGGTTTCAGGTTCAAGAAAGGAAGTGCCTGCGTAAAACTTGCTCTAGGAAGTTAGAGGATTGTTGTAGGAAAGTTTTAAAGCCTGCAGTGCCTGGCAGCACAATCACTCACGTGTCAAATAATTAATTAATGTTTCTCTTTATTGCATTCTGTGCCCATATATAGAAACAACCCATACCACAGCCCAGGGATTTTAATGATGTTGCAATAGAAGTGTCCTTGACCGTTTTATTCAGGGGTTCCTTCTAGGAGCTTGCCAGGGCTGGTAGAGCCTCTTGCTGCTTCAGTACAAGGCCACACATGGCTTCAAAAAGGCCACAAGAACTCCTCAGGAACTGAGGAACAGCTGGCTTGGGAATTTCCCTTCCTCCTTTGCTTGTTCCCTACCTTTGTTTTGCTAGCACTGAACATAAACCAAACCCTATTGCTCGAGCCTGCCTTGTGCTGGAACCTGGTGTGTGATTAACCTGGGTGTCAAGCACTGCCTGTGCAGACATGTGGTAAGTGACAGTCCCACCTTCCAGAGCTCATGACCAAAAAGTATTCGATGCCTATTTAGGATTTTGGTATCTTCAGTCTGGTGCCTGAAATTTCTCAGCATAAAGCAAAATTAAATGAAAGAGTATTAAACATGGTGTTGCTGTGAAGCCAGCAGTCTGTGTGCTACTGCATATGGTGATACCTATGCAGGCATTATACAGTCATGTGGGTGCAACCCACAGACTTTAATGGTGCTGAAGTAAAGGAAGTCCATCATTTAAAAGAGGCTTAAAATATATTTGGAGAGGATAAATTGTGGTTTACTGTGTTGTAAGTCTGATGAGAGATGGTCCTCAAATTAGCCAGGCCATGTGGCTGGGGTTTTTTTCAGCGTGGATAATCAAAAATGTTGGATTCTCATCACAACAACAAGCTAGAAGTACAGCACATTTGATCTTCTGTTTTGATTTTGCATTCTCTGCAGAGCAGCAGCCCATGCATCTGTAGGCACCCAGCTCAGCAGGGCCAGCTCCTGTCCCCTCCTGCTTGAGCCACAGAGGTGAATCCCTGTGGTTGTGTTTTCCTGTTAAAACACACAGCAGGTAATTTTGTCCTTTCAAATCCACTGTTTTGCTACCCATTACTCAGAAAGATGGCAGGAGTGTTTGCTTTCTTGCTAGAGCTTGTAGTAATTTTCATTGACTCCAAGATATTATTGAACTGTTTTGTAAGACCAAATATTTACTCTGATAACTGCTTCTTTCGCTATATTAGTTTTGGAGGTGTTTGAAAATGTCTTCATTTTGACTGCAAAAGATGGTGGATCATAGTTATTTCCCTGTGTTACCTATTTAATTTCAGAATCCCCAGCAGGTTTCTGTCCTGCAGGATGTCAGGATATTTATTCCTTCAGTTGCCCTCTAAAATTTCTCTCTGACATTGCTGGAAAGGCTTTGGGTTCATTTCCTTCAGGATTTGAGGTAACACACATTCAGTGTTCTTTTCAGTGCTGCTGATAGAAACATTCACCTGGTAGAGGTTAGAAACTTATTTTTAGAGACACAGGCCTGACCTAAAGGCAAAATATAGAAATCAGTGGAGCTCAAAATTGACTTTGCTGCTTTTGTGCGTTGCCTGCATGTGCCACAATCCCTGCGTTACGCTGGTCTGCAGGGGGTCAGAGCACAGGTCTGACTGGTGGGCTCGTGGCTGCCCTGGAGAGGCTGCCTGCGAGCGCAGGACGGTGTCACGGGGAGCAGCGCACGGGGACAGCATGGGGCGCAAACCTGCTCGAGAGCACGGAGCCCACACCGTCAGTCTGTGAGTTGGCTTCTTGCCTATCTGGTAACTTAGGCCAGGGTGGGCTTTGGAGGCATGTGGACTGCCTTCAGATTTTGGGGGTGCCCACTTTGCCTGCTGGCACCGCCCTGGGACCAGCAGCTGCCCCCTTTTGCTTATGCTCCCAGGGAGAGGTGGTGGGACAGACTGACGTGGGCCCTGAGCTGCCCGATGCTGATGTAAGCTTTTAGCAGCACAGCTCTCTCTAGCCTGAAGGCGATTACATTTCTGGCAGAAACAGGATATTTAAGATTAATTCAGAACTCAAATTATTATTAGTAGTGTTGCAGTGAGATAGTGTTTATGGGGAAAAGAGGTACTTTTCAAAGTTATCACAGCACTAAATGGAGGAAGAATTCCTGGCTTTACAGAGCAGCTCCTAGACTTCAGGCTTTTTTTTCCTTTTTTTTTTTTAAGATTGGTTGTGAACATGCTAAGTAGGTCAGTGTATATTTCAAACATTTCACCAAATGCTAGAGCTCTTAAAGCCTGATTAGGAGAGGTTACCAAATGCTTGCTTTCGGTGTTTGCTCCTTTGTTCAATGCATCAGGTTTTAGTTCATGTTCTTTGTATCTTAAATTTGCTTTGTTACTTGTGGAACAGACTGCAAATTATTTTTGCGAATTTTTTTAAAATATCTAAATGTCTTGGAATTTTTTTTTGCTTTGGTTTGTTTGATGCAATGGCTTTTACTACTTGGCAACATTATATTGTAGAGTGAAGCTTTCTGTTGTTTCTCATTTCTGTTTCATAATACTTCAATACTTTTTAAAATGTCCATTAAGTATAATGATTTTGCTTTACTTACTCCCTATATCGGACTGCTGAGACTCATATAATCTTTTTCTTTCCTACTCATGAGTTCTGTTTTCCTTTTTGGGCATGGTTTGTCTTTAGAAGAACGTTTTTCATGTCTGATAGCCTTCTTTGTTCTCTCCCTCATACTGCCTTTTGGAGATGGAGAATTACGGAGACCTATTAGACTGGTTTTGGGTTTGGGGGTTGGTTTTATTTTTATTCTCTTGCTGTGCTTTTAATCATGCCTTTCTTATACGGTATCTTCATGAAGTAGCCTGGCACAAGCACATATTTTGGTGTTTTAATCACTCAGGCTTTCTTTTAGCTAACTTCCATGTTCTTATGTAATTCCTCTCTTTAACAAGTAAAACAGGGATGGACTTTGTACATGGGGCCAGGCATTTTCTTCAGTATTGTGTTGAACAGCAACTACTGGAGGTGGAGAGGAAGACCTGGGCTTGTCAGGGGAAGTGGGAATGCACTTTTCAAAGGGGAGGGAGATCAAAGGGAGAAACAAGTGGCAGTAGAAAATACCAGGTACCGGTTACTTTGAAAAATACGTGATAATTTAGTCCTTGTGGGTAAGGAGAGAGAGACAGAAAGAAGAGAAGCCGAAGGGAATGAGAAGAAGAGAAGTTGATAAAGACACTATATTCATTACAAAGTAGATGGACACTATATGGGAGCAATAAGAAAAAGATTCAGTCATCCCTATTAATACCAAAGCACTCATAAGACTTTGATGCGAAGAGTAGGACTCCCCCACAGTGGTAGTCCCTAATCTAAGCTTTACATAACATGTCTGCATACAACCTTATTTATATTTTTCATGAATGGAGGTGCAAAACTATTTAGTAGTAGATCCCTTAGTAAAAAGTTACTTAAATTTGAATTCGCATCCCTGAATGAAATGCTGTTGGTCTGACTCTAGAGCTGAAGGAACTCAAGAGTCCTCTGGTGGTCTGAAAGTCTGTAAAATAAAAAAATATATGAGTAACTTATATACTTTCATAATATTTATACAGCTGTAAGAGTTTTACTTTACTTAAAAATTTCAGCAACTGCATGTTATCCAGAAATATGTCCATCAGCCTTTTGAACAGCGAACCTAAGATGATGTGAATCTTAGCCCAAAGCCCATGCACATAACACATGTTGTATTGTGAGTTAATAGATCTGAACACCCGTTCCTTATTATTGCCTTTATTTTTTCTTTCTGAAGAATATTTTCTTTGCTGCCTTAAAACTGATATGATAAGCAGATCAATTGCATCAATCTGTATTCCTGAGAGATAGGACAGACATGTATTGTAGCTGTAGATGTTATGAAAGTTTGACAAAAAATGTCTCATAACTTCTGTAGTGTTCAAGGTCATAGAAAGAAATTCCTCACATACAGCAGGAACTTGGTTTTAACCTGTGAGTCATAAAATAGAAGCTGTAAAACAAGTCTGTGAAATACAGTAGAAGAATATTAGTTGTTTTCAACTGACAATTCATTTTGTAGGTACTGCAGTAGACACAACTCTGTAGCACCAGTCATTCCTTCGGAAAGAGAAAGTGTATGGTCAGCACAGACTAATGTCTTTTTGTGTGGAAAGGTTTTTATTCCATTAGTAGAGTAGCTTGTTGAAATAATAAAATATGTACTCTTCACCTCTTATTTTCATTTCCTGATGTATGATAGCTTGAACTGCTGTTGAGTAAAATTTGCAGCAAATGTTCTTTCTTGTTCTCATTTGATATAGTTCACACTCCATTAACATCCTGATAGAGAGAAGGACGTTACTGCATAACTTTTTATTTTCTTGTACGTCTGAGGTGACTTTGGGATACCATACTGTGACTGCAGAACATCACACAGATTTTAGATAGTGTCAGTGCAGGAGAATGAATTCTTCGGTGATACTCAGACTTGAAATAAATTTAATAATCGTATTCTGAATTAATTGTTTTGTTTAATTTTTTAATCATGACATTACAGCTGAATTTATCCTATTGTGCACATGTCTACTGGAGCACTCACACTTTGAATGCCACTCTAGTTCTGGCAAATACTTTGGCTGAGTGTATCTGCAGCCCCTTGTTTAAAGAAAATTATTTCACGCTGGAAATAAAAAATCCCTTGTTCATGACATTGGAATAGAAAGGTGATTTTTGTAAAGGCAGAATTTACTTTTTTTATTCCAGGTTGATTAATACAGTTAAATATTATTTATTTTTCAGATGAAGCATCCTTTTGCATGTATCTGTAGTCATTTCTTCAGCACAGATTATATAAAAGTGATGTTTGTATTTGAAAAATTGTCTCTTATACAGGTAGGAAAAAACTAGACTCTGTAAGTCATCTGATAGAGGGGAGATACTGAATACAAGATTAGTTTGGATACAAACAATTGTTAAAGAGGTGAAGATCTAAAGACAGATACCAAAGGACCTACCTGGGTGGAAAAGATAAGGTGACATAGATCACTTTAATGAGTGTTTCAGCTGAAATGCAGAATTAAAATGCCTAAAATTGGCACCAAGAAATGCTGAATGCTTTTCATTCTTTTTAACTGAAATGAAAATAGAACTTCTTTTGTCATCTCACAGGGTTGTGTTTATCAATCTGAATACATGGCCTGTCAGAAACAGTAAGTATTTGCAGATTCCTTTGAGGTCACTGGGAGTTGAGGGATAAGCACCCTTTTAAATCTACCCTGAGTGTCTGTGACAGAGTGCATGAGCCTTGGGGCAGGTGGCGCAAGGAAAGGGTTAATTAAACAAAGCTTTACGGAGGGGCCGGCAGCTTATTCTTATCTCAGGATCTGCAGGGCTATTGGGTTGGATCCCTGGTGTCTGTGACTCTCTGCAGTCTCTGTCAAGTGAAACAGAGGAAAGGGATTAAAATGAGGCTGGAAGAAGCCCGGCTATTAATGGGAAGACTGAGATCAAGCAAACTCAGGGACAGGGGTGCCCACGTTTGGACGACCTTATTTAACTTAGTCTTTGAGTTGGCATCACTGTTACATTAAGAAGAGGGTTGGTAACAGCAGAAAGGTGTTCCACGATGTCACATTGGCCATCAGACTATACTTTATTCCTATGCTTCCTTTGTGATTTGGGTGCTCTAGACCATCTGCATGTACTCAGAGGAGACTTGAACTGATGCTGCTCTGACCCTTGTCCTGTTTTTTTAACTGACTTTGTCCCAGAGGCTGCAGACCAGAGCCAAACTCTCTCCTTACCACCTGTTTGATTCCAAGGCAATATGTAAAAAGTGTTTTTTATTTGCAAAGCAAACCATAGAATAAGGCAAATGCCTTGGCGAAATACCTGTGCTATTACAATGTTTGAGTGTGGGTAATGTAAGCAGGTTTCGCCCCATGGTGTGATTTCTGCAGTACCTCAGCAGTAAACAGTATTGGTAAGAACTGCTAGCTTCCAAGAAGATCAAGAAAGGGGAAAATAAGGAGGCTGTAATTTATATTTTGCTTTGGTAATAAATGTTTTCATTTCAGTTTTTCTTAAAACAATCATTTTTAGGATTTGTATTTTGGATTCCTAATGTCATTTTACAACAAGCAACTCTTAATTAGATTTGGGAGTCCTGAAAATCAGATACCAGTCGTTTTGGTAGACAAAACATGAGGTATTTTTTGCCTGTGATTTAAGCTGGATTTGAAGTTGATATATTTGAAGACTGACCTGAGTCAACCCTAGTGGGAATAAATCACAAGGTTCTGATATGGGCTTTGTGTCAGATGGTGCTCCAGATCTAATTGTGTAAATCAGAAGCCTTAGAAGTCTCAGTTCATGCTAGCAGCCATGTGAAGAATTGCTGAGACTGTCTCAGCACCTCACGGGGCACTGCAGCCTTTGACTGACTGTTTTCTTGGCACCTTTCTAAATCTGCCCAGCATGAAGCACTGTGTAGGTAGGAGAATTCCTGCATCTGTGTTCTTGATTGTGTTTTGGTTCCTCTTTGATTAGTTCAGAAAACCAAGATTTTGCAAACTTACAGTGTCTTGACTTGTATCAGTCTTTCATCCTAATTTCTTAGAAAACAGCCAAACACACTGCAGAAGCATGGCAGCCCCTTACTCATGTGAGAGGAAAGCAAAGACTTTGTCATTGCACACAGCATGCTGAGCTGTGGTGGAGCAGCATGTCCCAAGCTGTGTGCCATGAGCACACCACTCTTGGGGTAACCACTCTCAACATACTCAGTAAGTCCCTTGAAAGGCTGTGGAGATTGGGAGAAAAGCCTTTTTTTGACTTCAGGGTTGCGATTGAGCTGTTAGATGAGAATTTGGTTTCATCTTGGACTGCGGGTAAGCTGCAATTTTTGTTAATAAACAGGCATTGTGTGAAACTTCTGAAGAAGATAATGGGTCATCCAGACACCTTTAACAATTTAGGGCTTCTTTGTCATTATCTTAGATTTCTGTGCACTTCATAGGATTACGTAAGAAATAGCAGGTGATGTCCTGATTTTTTAAAAGAAACTTTCTGAAAGATCAGGAGATGTGGCAGACCACCAATTTGAGCTGATTGCATCAAGTAAGACCTCAGTACTCGTTATGGCAAATTTCATTCCGTATATACAATACTATACTTGCTTTTGTATCTCTGGAAATTTTACTTTTTCATGTGTACCCGTGAGGAAAAATAAGTTATTTGTGCTCTTTGACAGCCTCTTGTAGTTTTAACTCTTGCAGCTAACTTACAGTTCATGTTTTCTTCATGATTTGAAATGTTTCTTATTACTTCTGCTTCCTCGCTCTCCTTTTTGTTTTGCTTGTCTGCTGTAGGAAAAATTCTTCCAGTTTTATCTGGTGTGATCTTTTAGGGAGCTTCAGTCTCTTAGTAAACAAAAAGTATTGAATTCTATTTGGATGAAAATTCTTTTTACTCTAATTTTTGTGTAATGCATGCCTTGCATTTTGACTCCTAGAATTTCTGAAATATGACTAATATGATACTGTCTAGAAATGATAGGTATTAAGCAAGCAGCCTTAAAGTAAACAGTGCATTTGTAGTGTGACTTCAAGTTTTGAGTCCCTGCTAATGAAATAATTTCCATGAGAGCCTTTACTTCTGTCTTTCAGAACACCTCAAAAAGTTTGCTCCTCTTGCTGTACCAGCTCAAGCAACTTTCCCTTGCTTGCAAATCCTTGCCTGAAAGTTGACAAGCCCTTACTTGTCTGTATCTGACAGTGTATTTTTAGGAGTGACTCTGTGTCGTGACTCACCCATCTGCACCAGACCCCCATGTGAGCAGTGTCATCTGTTTTCATCCAGAGCACTGGAGTCAAAGTAGGACTAGTTGGGCTCAAACTGAACATCAGCTGTTTCCCCAACCTTCCCAGATGGCATTTATTGTGCAAAAGGCTTTAAATGACCATCTATGTAAGATGTTGCTGAGCAGCCACGTGGCTTATGTCAAGCCACTCGGAAAATGACCATTTTTCATAAGATTAATAATGCTGAAAAAGGAAGTGCAGGCTTTGTGATTGAAGGCAACTGTTTAGTAGGGGAACATAATCCTGGGGACAGCTCATAGGAGCTGAGCCTTGCTCTGATTTGTCAGCATGGCCTCTATGCCAGTTTACTGTGGAAAGGAGGTGATGTTCTTGCCAGGTCATGGTGCTAAGCTTGCAGAGTGTTTCTATTATCAATGTTATTCTTAGTGACCTGGTAAAGTAGGAGAGGGTGCACATGAAGTAACATGAAGTAGTTGGACACACCAGATGTTTCTGGTCTGCTGCTGCACTGGTGGCTCAGAAAGCAGCCTGCAAAGTTGTGGTAGGGGTTTTATGTCCTTCTGTCTGTCCTGAACTTGGGAAGAGCCCTTTTTTTTCAGGGAAAGTAAAAAATGAAGTTGTCTCATGTCAGAGGAAAACACGTACTTCAGCTCCATACTCCAAAATACTGGGTCTGGCTCATAGATTTACTTGCAATTACAGCACAGTGTATTTTATTGAGGTGACTTGTAAATAAGTATTTCAGGCAAAGATCCAGCAGTTCACTTCTCTCTGTTATTTACTCATGTCTGAAAAACAGAATAAAAATCCCACAGGCACTTAGGTTTTGTGCAGCATTCTCTGTATAATGCCACAAACTAGATCCAAATTCTGTTTCACTGTATTTTTGTGCAAATGCGCATGTTTCATAAGAATAAATGAGTGGCAGTGTTCATAATAATATTTTTCTGTTACCTTTTTTAATATCTTACTTATAATCTTGGACAATTTTCAGTTTGCTGCAGAATTTAACAGTCTGGAGAAAAACTGGTGTCTGTGTAGAATAGAGTAGACTATTTTCAGTTGGGAGGGACCTACAATGATCATCCAGTTTCAACTGCCTGACCAGTTCAGGGCTCACCAAAAGTTAAAACCTTGTCCAAATGCCTCCTAAACACTGACAGGCTTGGGCCATCTAATGTTGTGTGGCTTGCTTTGAAGGTCAGCTGTGAGGTCTGGGTCTGACTTGGAGGAAGGAGAAAAGCAGATCTTGCTTTTAAGCAGTCAGCAGTTACCCTGTGAAAGGCTCATACATACTCACTTATATATTGATTTGTTGTTCAACTGTTACCCTCTGAGTGAGATGACTATAATGCTCCTCCTTACAGCCTCAATCAACCTTGGATCTTGCATGCAGTTTTTAAGCCACATCTGGTTGTTGTGGTCGATTCCAAGGCAGGAAATTTTACAATATACATCATGCTTGCAGTTTATATTGAGAAATAAGTAAATAATTTCGATTTGTTCTTGATCATTTTTCTTGTTTACTTTGTTTGTTTCTTTTGTTGGTTAGTGTTCTTTTTGTTTAAGTTTTAACTTTAAAGTTTTACATTTTTAACTTTATGATATGGTAATCATATTCACCACATTTTTACTAATACCAGATATATACCTATATGTGTATGCTTTGAAACCTTCTTATACTACATAGTTCAGCAAGGCATTTGTAAAACTTGCACAGTCTAGCCACTGAACATACAAAGGTTCAAAGCACTTGTACTTCCATGCTGCTGGCAAAATAAAAAAAGCTCTTGAATAAATTTTATAGAGAGCTACTGTTTTAAGAAAGAGATTCTTGTGGTTCTGTGAAAAAAATATTCCACATAGTACAGAAGCTGTAGCTAAGTTAATATGTTTCAATTCCATTTTAACCTTTTCAAAAATCTACACATTTTATGAGTTCTGGGTGATAGCTATTTCCTTCTCAATAGCAATTTCTGTCTCACACTCAAAAACAAGTGCATAAAACAAGAAAGTTGGAACAGTCCAAATCACATCATCAGCTTAAAAACCTGCCTCATCCACCAATAAAGCTAAAGCCACAAACACACAAAACTGTTCGTCATCTAGTATCTAAATCCAGGAGAAGATGTGTAATAGGAGACTCCTATAAATAGTAAAGGTCTCCTTTTAAAAATCTTTTTGAAATTACCCTAATATGTAATGGAAAATCTGATTTTAGAAAAGATAGAAATACTGTCATGTAAAATTAGTTTATGTACAGTTTTATTTTATATGTAGTTTATAAAATGTTGAAGTTATTTTTTTAACTGTGATTCACTCAATTAGACTATGCATAAGACTCTCATCTAACACCATTATATCAGGTGCTGGACCAAAGAAGGAAAGCAGTAATCTCAAATCAATGTACCTAAAATGGATACCAAATAGTTTGTTCTCTTAATAAGAGGATTTATCCTTTTTTCTTAGTGCATAAAATTCACTCCCTCTTTGTCTGTTCACATGTTTAAGTTTACACTCTAGCCTTGAAATACCTCTGAAAACACTATATAAAGAGCTGGTTCTGGGCAGTGCTCAGTTGCTCATCCTCTCTCTACGTCTCTCCTACAGCTTTCATGCTGATTATTGCACTAGCTCCATTAAATGCTTATTTCTTGTGTCACTTTTAGTTGAAATGAAAAAAAATCATAATCATGACTGAGTCAAATGTCCAAATGAAAAAGTGGTTTGTCTGTATGCAGGGACAGCAGTGTCCTAGATCCCATGGACACGGCCAAGAGGTTGAGAGGAGGAACCAATGCCCCCTGCTTAGCACTCATTAAACCTCACCTGTACATTGCCCAGTTTGGTGCCCTCCAGCACAGGCACACACCATAAACCAGAGGGCCCCAGAGGCTCTGGGGCTGGAGCAGCTGCCCTGAAGGGAAAGCTGCAGAAGCGGGGCTGGCTCAGATGGGGTCAGAGGCACCTTGGAGCACCTTGCAGCCCTTCAGGACACAGCAAGGAGGTGACTGCTGCTTGGTACAGTATGTGGCAAGGGGCCAGAGACAACAGACAGAAATTGGAATGAGGGAGATTCAGAGTGGAATTGAGCTAATTCACCCTGAGGAGGGGGAAGCAGCAGTACAGGTTGCCCTGGGAGGTTGTGCAGGCTTCATCCATGGAGGCTTTCAAGGCCTGAGCAGCTTGGTCCGACCGTGCATCTGCCCCAGTGTCAGCAGGTTTTCCTAGGGGAAGGATTTCCCACAACTTTAGTCTTGGTGCTCTGCTCCTTGGTGGGGATTCAAGTTAATTTCTTCTCCTCTGTGTCTTTAGCATCCCAGTTTCTTGCAAGGTCTCCTGCACCACTGCTACTCTGGTCCCAAAACCTTTTGCAGCTGTGATGGTGAGAGGCTGGCTGTACTTTTGCAGTGCAGGCATTCCTGAAAAATCTCCACAAATCTTTCACAAGTCACTGTCCCTTTTTTAAAGAGACCAAGTCCAAGATACATGTTATCTTAAAAGTTGCTTCAAAGATTTAAAATGGAAACAGAGTGAAGTTAAATGAAGAGACATGGGATATTTTCTTATAATTTCTTGATGTGGTGCTGTGATATAGCAATGACATAACTAGCTAAACACAAATAACTTCCACAAAACAAAGAACATCTCTGGCATCTAACATGGGGTCCTGCCAACACCGGTGTCATCAAAGAATTCTATTGCTTTTTACTAAGCTTGAATGAAAATTTAGTGAGTTGTAATTAAGGACTGAAGGAATTGAAGATTCTTTATCAAAGTTTCCAAATTCTGCTTGGTGAATAACAGTAATTGGCAAATGCAAACATATTGATTGATCCTTTATCCTAATTGCTGTTCTGTAAATGGAATGGGCATTTCCCCCCCAAATTAACAAAAGATCACTTTTGAGGGTTTAATTAACTGTTCTTCAAATTCTTCATTCATCTAAAATTAACCTTCTGTGACAATTATGCACCTTTAAAAAAATTCCTTCTAACATAAGCTATAGAGGTATACACTGACTTGGCAACCTGCTATTAGCTTGCAAAAGGGAAGATTTATGGCTGGAAAACGCCAGCTGCACCTGTTGTTTTTGCTGAACAAATCACCCTGAAGTACACCATCACTCCAGCCTGCCACTACATCATTTGTATTGCTAGGAAAGTGGTTTCTTTCTGCATCAATAGTATATATTTTTTAGAAATGAGTAAAACCACACAGTTCCCTAAGTCTAACTGGCATGTTTGTGATTTTACTAGAGTCTTATGAATCATTGGTAAAATAACACTCTTCGATTAATGAGTAATATTAGCTATAAAGTGTCTTAAATAAGATCACAGGGTGTGGTGTTTTTAACCTCTCACAGAGCAAATCTGAGATCTGTGCTTTGCAGATTGCATGTCTCCATTAGCACCCTGTTGAAATTTGACCTTGTATTCTTCACAGTAACCAAAATAAAAAGACTAGCCAATTATAAACTTTCTGGAAATAATGGATGGTAATCACAGCTGTGGTCAAAGAGGCTTCAGGGGATCCCATTTGTGTGTCACCTGAGCACAGATTTAAGTGAATTTTGTGCTGGCTTCCTCTGGTCCTGAGGCTTTTTCAGGGATGAAGGGGTCTCTTCCTTAATGTTCTGTCAGGCATTTGGATAGGGGAGTCAAAGCTGCTTCACAAAGGAAATCCTCAGGGCAGCTCCTTGCAATCATGACAGTGGGCAGATGGACATACCTCTTGCATTCCCCACAGCCCATTTTTGTAGCAATTTAGCATCATATATTCAGACCTACTTGAAAATATGACTAATGTGGTACAGCCATGATAGCTGGCAGAATTTCTCCCTTTTTTCATCCTAATCTGTTTCCCCTCTTCTCTGACCCAAATTGCCTCTTTGTCTCCAGCAGGTTCCCTCACCATCACATGTCCAGTGCACCTGGTGGGTGATACCAGGCTGCAAACTGCAAGGCTTCCTTTTTTGACAGGCTTTGTAGTGTATTTAGAACAGTAAAACTTGATGCTCTGTCGAATAAATGGAGACAACAGCCAACGAAGCAACTCTAACTGCAGAGTCTGGTGGCTGAGATAGAGGTGGAACCAAGGCCGATGTAGGATATAGCAGCTGCTGTAAAATAAGCCATAGTTCACTTTAAAAGTATAGGATTAAATCCTGAATCTGGACCAGACTCTTGTTATGTGGTTAGGTTCCACCAAATTAAAATTACCTGTGCAATTACCTGTGAGTGTAGAACCCTAAATAGGTGGCTTTAATAACTAGAATGAAATTGTTGTTATTAAGGGATATGTGATCTTATTAGCTACAAAATAGACCAAAATAGAGGTAGTCACTGTTTGTGGAAGAAGATGGCTAGTTTTTTTTGTGCTGTAGAAAACTGTGGAGAGCTTGGAAGGAAAGGTTTAGGCTGAAAATGTCCAGAACATGGTTAATAAAAGAAATATTTTTACTTTTTTTTTCTGTTGTCATGTAATAGTGCTCTTCAAAAGTATTAAGGTGTGTGTCATACTGCTTGGCAGGTGACTGGCAATGGGATTATTTTATTCAGTGGAAGACACTGCTTTATGTGAAATAAACATTAAGGTCTCATCTTGAGACCTGAAAGTGTTACTTGCTTAAAGCTACCTTTATGGTCACTGCCTCCATTTTCCCTATGTTTTATGGCTGTTAGCATTGCAGAGTTGTTATATTTAAAGGAGAAGGCAGCACTTTTCTTTAGGTTTATGCATTATCTGGGAGTTACTTAAATTCCCAATTGCAAAACTTCATTTTGACGAGGGAGTAAATAATTCACAAACTTGTCTTTCAAGTCCAGGAAAGATTTAAAAGATCCTTTTAATTCTAATGTTAAATATGAAAGTTGCCCAGATCCTATTTTTCCCCTTCAAGGAGTCTTTATTGAGGTAAGAAACCTGATTTTTTTTGATCCACATTTTTCCAGTCTTTCCCCTTACAGACCTTTTCACTGAAAGGCATTTTAAGGACTATTAAAATGAGGGACATCATGAAGGCTTGCTCTCAGAATTGTAACATTAATTTTTAATAGCTTCTGAATTATTCTGTTTATTTTATGGTTCATATAATAACATGGTAGATGTGGTGGTTGCATTTCAGTGGAAGGAATTCAGGTCAGACTTGCTGAAATCTCCCTGATAGCAGACTGGTGCCCATTAAAAGCACTGGAGGTCTTCTCAGAGGGGAGATACTGTTCTTCTACTTCTTTTCACCTATTTTCTTTCTGTCTCTCTTTGCATGTGTTTTTAAGTACATGTCTGTCTGTTCTTTATGTAGCAATCTTTATAACATCAATTTTATTTTAACCCTTTGGGATCAAACAGGAATATATTGAAGTTTTACTGTATTTGATTAATGCATTAGTACAAATGAAACAACTTTGAACTAAGACTATGTTTTTTACATCTTTTAGTCATTACAGCAAACCAATATAGCATCAAGAACAGTCAGATCAGAGAACACTGTTTGGGAGAGGATAGTAAATAATGTCCTTGGGGAACAGAATATGCTTTCAAAACATCATTTTACCAATTTCCTTCATGGTTCTAGGCAGAAATGCTGGTCATGCAGTGTTCTCTTAGTTTTAACTTGTGCTAACCTACTTTAAAATGGCCATTGACCTTTTTTAAAGAAGATTTTATATTTTTATATTGTACTTGGCATGGTCATCAGTTTAGTTTTCCATTCAGAAAATTGGTTGGGGTTTTTAATCACGTACTTCATAGGCCCTTATTTTTTATTGACAGGATTATTCGTTCTTTTCAAGATTTTTCTTGGTTGGAAAGACTACTATTTCAGCTTTCTTTGCTTCATTGGCATCTGCTATTGTCTGCTGTTTGACCACTGTATTAGATTTTCCCTTTATGTTCCTGGCGAACAATGTCTAATGATAGAAGTTGGAGGAACCATCAGGGTAACCTGGATACCACCCCAAATATCTGCCAGAAATAAAGAAAACAACAGTTGCTGCATTCCTAAAGCGTGCTACGTGCTGCAATCCCCTCACTCTTAAGTGCTAGTAACTGGGACCATTTGTTGTCATTTATGTAAATAAGGTAATAAATCATCAAATATGCAAAGCAGGACATTAAGTCATCTGCATAAAATCTCCAGATTTCAGAACATTTAGTCTCTACAAGTATGGGCAGATTGTAACCAAGAAATATCTTTCCAGATGGCTTGAGCAGGTGAGGATGCAATGCCTATGCTTTTCAGAGGAGTAGTGGTAAACTCGGACTACCTGAACTATTATCTATAGATATAGAAACATAATAAATGGAGTTGCAGGCTTTTTAGTGTTGTTTAACAAACATGTTCATCTCTCCAGAGTTGCTCAGACAGCAAGGGATCAAGCAGCTGACTGTTTGTAGACAGTTTACACAAACCTGTGCAGTCAGCATTATAGGGCACTTATTGTGCTATAGGGACAGTATAAGGGACAGAAGGGATCAAATTCAACACCAGTGACTTGAAATTTTGACACATAAGAGCCTTGTGCATCATATGTGTTGTACTGTGTAAGTAGAACTGTGCAAAAAGTAAAGCTTGCTGTACTCTGATGATGCACATTTTAAATGGGACTTAGGAAAAAAAAAATTTTTTTTCTTTTCTGTCATGGCCAAAACCACACAAAAATCACAGACAGCTGATCAGATTAGCTTCTTGAAATATTCATTAATGGGTGTCTGAAAAATATTTCATCTCACAAGTAGAAAAATACATTTTATATTCTGCGGTTCAGAATCACTCCCAGGGCTAATCCTGAGAAAAGGACACTGGATTGGTGGAACACTCTCTGTGCCTGTCTGCAGTTTAGACAGTGTCTCTAATTATTTTGCTTTTTAAAAAAGCCCCCAAATAAATGTTACTGTAATACCTGACTATAAAGGGTTCCATATCTGCTTACTTGCCTTCCACTTTCCATAGGCCTGTGGAGATTTTTCTTTACATCCAAGGTGGTGGAAAAAGGCTGTGGTAGTCCAGCCAAGAGTGCCAGAGCTATGGGTGCCCTACAGAGCTATTCCTTCTCACCACCATCTTCAGAGGACAACCCTTGCCTTCCCAGTGTTCTCTTTTCTCCGTAGTTTGCTCCTTATGAGACCATCCACCGCAGTGCCTGTACCCAGGTGCTGCTAATGGAGCCTTGCTGGATGAGGAGTAGTTAAAATACTTCATGTGGGATATGAGTGAATTGTCCTCATGCCTGAAGTTTGTCTTCCTTTCATTCATTTTCTGCTTACTTTTCTTACCTATTTTTTTCCCCAGTGCGGGTGATGCAGGACTTCATGATGAAAGAGGAGCATTGAAACAATGAAAAGGACTTATCTGTGCCTTGACCATAGGCACAGGATTCTGTTGGTCATAGATTGTGTTTGTGTCTCCTGGCATATCCAATCTGCTCTTGCTTCCTACCTATTTTCTCTTCATTCCAGGATTTCATTCAAACCGTCATAAGGGGCCAAATTTATGTAAGGCATATTTTCTCTTTCGTAAAGCTTTAAGCTCTCTGTTGTATTTTTGATGTGTTAGAGCTCTTCTAAAGGTTATTCTTTTATTAAGAGGTGGTCATTTGAAAATGATGATTCAAAAAGCTAGAGAAGGCTTCAGTTACGCTAAAACAAATTAGCAACTAACATTTGAAACTAACATTTTCTTCAGAGTAAAATGTCAATGTAGTGTTACAAAGTGTTTCTCTCCCTCCCCTTTTTATAGTGGCAATAAAGGCTAAGCCAGTCATAGTTTCACTTATTTAATTTCAGAAGAGATTTTGAAATTTGGACACTCTTCTCTTTTATCAAAAAACTACTAATGCTATGAATTTGGCAAAAGATAATTTTGTGCACATTTTAAAATGCTTTAAGAACCTCATGTGAAATAACTGCAGATGTGGAAAGCAGTATTCACATGTTACTTAACAATGAAGTAATAATAGTGATGATCTGCTGTGATTTATAGCTAATGGATATTCCTTTAAGAACACATTGAGCCTAAGTTCTTATTTGATTTGATTAAAAGATCAGAACAAAAGCGAAAAAAAGCTTTGAACCAAGATTGTATGAATTTTAGCTCTTTTAGTCATTACAGCGAACTTGTGCAGCACCAAGAACAGCCAAATCACACTTTGCTAGAGTTTAGCAATAATTTTAATGTGGCATAAATATTTAAATTTTGTATTCATCCGTGAATGGCTGAAAAATAGATAAAGGTAATATTCTGCAAAAAAAGGTATTTGTTATGAGTTGCATGGGCAGCTGTTCACAGTTGATTGTTCCGTCTGGAATTGCTTAGTGATTAACATATCTCATCAGGATAAAGTACCCAGGCCTGCCATCACAGTTGGCACCAATTGGAAATCTTAGCAACAATCTTGGCAAACATTTCTAACATTAAAGGCTGTGTTTACACACTAATGCCCCGTTGCTTTGTTCTTCTAAAGGTGCACCCTTTGGTCTGTGCAGTTACCTGTGTCTAAGTGTGCCTGGGCTCCTGTAACCCTTCAGGCAGGGAAGGGAACCAAGTGCAGTTGTCAAAAGGCATCCTGAGGACAGAACAACACCAGGTGAGAGGTAGTGGTGATGTACCTACACTGGTTTAGAAAAACCATAACCTTGATATAGTTCAGTGTTTACAAACACTGCAATAGTAGGCCACAGACCTGTGTACTCAGGCAAACCAGGACTTTGAAGGTCTTGGAACCAAAGCTAAATATGAGATGCAGAAAAGAAAATGAACTTCGCCTTTACTTAAGGTATTTCTGCGTTTGTGGCAGAATAAGGTATTTAGATTCTACAGCTATAAATGCTTTTATCTTTAAGAAAGTTTTTGCTATGGTTTAATTTTCTAAATTTTGACAAAAAGGAAATAAAGTAGACCTGAAGGGTTTTTTTCTGACTTAATTTTTTTTTTTAAAGACTTGGAACTGAGATTAAATTTTTATGGCTGAGTAGTAAATCTCTGGAACAGGATTTCCTGATATAAATGACAACTCTGCCTTAATTATAGCATCTTCTAGGCAGCTATTATATTACAGCAGGACCCTTAACAGACTTTCCTTTTTAAGACCATATTCAAGAGTAACAGGACTTGCCATAATTACAGGCTGCTTTCTGTTGGAGGGGTTCACTTGTCTTTCAATGAATGACTAGGTACCTTTTGCATGGTTTATTTTCCCAGCAAGAATGTCTTCAGATCTGTGTGAAATTTTTTAAAATGGGTCTCAATATATTGAATGTGAAGCATCTTCTGTATTATGCAACTATTTCAGAAATCATATATGGAGAAATAAAGCACTGGTACATAGTTCTAAGAAAGCTTTAACATCTGCAAAATTAACTTGTCACTAATTTTGCATGCTTCAGTTACTAGAAAATGTAGCTCTCTGAAGCACCAAGGGTTTTTTTTTTATTATTATTACATTACATACCTATCTGTGACTTGCATCTGAAATTGTTTTCATCACTGATCTTGTTCTTTTGGTGCCTATACAGTTTTTTCACATTTCATGCTGAAAATGTTATGCCATCTGGTTACTTGCGTAATTTTGTAAAGAGAAAACTTCATTAATTTGCAGTTTTAACTTCTGCACCTGCAACTTCCATTTACTGGTGTAGCAGTTGTTGCCTGTCAATAGTTTAGAAAGAGTCTGCTGAAGTCGAAATATTTCTGTATACATGCCTTTCTCTCTTTAGATAATTTCAGGCCAAAATTTGGGAGAGGATTTGGTGAGGCTGAGAAAACATCATATCCTGAACTGTACAGCATCAACGCCCAATTTTTCCTGGTTCACATGTGAGGGATCCTCTCCCCTCCCCAGTTCTTTATGTGCAAATGTAAACTAGAACTCCATGGTTGCCCAAAAAAGGAGATTTCAAGCTTTGCAAATGCTTTGTTTGGATTAATAACATCTATAGTCACGTTTCTTTTATCCCAGAGGGCACAAACATTGCTTAAGTTCATAGCGGTATCATAACCTATTTAATATGCTATGGTAAAAATGCCTTCTGTTAGCTAACTCTTAACAAATTCTTGTCGTCATATTTCAGCAGTAATTTATTTTCTAGGCAGGAAAGAGGAGAGGTTAGTTCTGAAACTAAAAGGACAGTGTTTTAAACACTGTATGGAAAATGTATGGTTTTCTAAAAATATTACTTGTTTACATATATGTGATTATTCAAAAGCATAGACTGCACTGCTGGTCCCTTAATATTAATTTCCTCTGCATGAGGCTGTGACAGTTTATTCATGGACCCAAACCTGACAAACTGAACTGCTTTTTGCTTAATGGCATGTTACATCAATATGATGTCTCTACCTAGCTGAAGTTGGCTATCTGAAATCTAAGGGAAAAGGGGCTGGGTTTGTTTTGGACTTTTTGTTTGGGGGTTTTTTGTTTATTTTTGGTTTTGTGGGTTTGTTTTGGGTTTTTTTAAAAGTAACTCAAAAGAGTAGCTTGGGGTTTCAAAAAGCCTGAGAGCTGATGAAAGACTTGCTCCCTGGGGAGCTTTATTAAGAACCGGTGATGGAGAGGGAGGGATTGGCAGGAAGGGACCTGCCCCGCAGTCGGGAGGAGCCCAGGCCTCCAGGGCAGTGGGGCTGGGGAGGGAGGAGCTGTGCAGTTGGGATGTGGGTGGTGGGGAGCTGGCAGCAACCCTGGGCTGCACTCTCACTCTGTTCCAGCCCAGAGTGCACTGCTTCATGTGTCTACATCCAGCCTGAAACACAGTCAGCTAAGCAACCTCAGCTTATGTTCTGCAATGGTTTATTTCAGGGTTTGGCGGGATTTTGGGGTGGTTTTTTTGGTGTTTTGGTTTTTGGGGGATTGGTGGCTTTTTTTAAGGGTTTGATGCTCATAGCTGGAATCACCAGCTTCACATCTCAGAGCCTTTAAAACAAACAAACAAACAGGACTTTTTTTTTGGGAACACTGTGCCACAGTCTGCAGGAAGCTAAAATGGACGGATGACCAGAAAGGAAGCAAATGCTCCCAGAAATTGCAGTCAGACATGGGATAATTTAATTGCTGGGACTTTGGAGAAAGGTTGTACATCTACTGTTGGACAGATTTAAAGATATTTAAGCTTCCAGATTATAAATAAACTCTGAACAAATTTGATAATACAGAATGACAAAACTCTGGCGGGTGGGAAGGCACCTCTGGAGATTGCCTAGTCCACCCCCAGCTCAGGCAGACTCAGCTACAGCAGGCAGGTCAGGGCTGTGCCTGGTTGGGTGCTGCTTATCTCCAAGGATGGAGACTTCATGACCTCCCCGGTCAACTTGTGCCAGTGTCTGACCACCTTCACTCTATAAAAAGCCTGAAGCTCTTTCTTTCCCCTGCGTTTCAATTTGTAGTCATTGCCTGTGGTCCTTTTGCTGGGCAGCACTGAGAGCAGCCCAGCTCCCTCCCCTTTTATCCCTGCATCGGATGTTCATGCACATGGATAAGATGCCTCCTCCTGGCTGGGCAGGCACAGGTCTCTCAGCCTCTCCTCACATGACACAGTGCCATCAGGCACTGAGATATTACTTAAAATGGTCATCTTTGACTGGAGTATTCCAGGAATTTCCCGTGTTTGAGGAACGTTTCACTCACCCCATTTCTGCAGGGCTATATCTCTGCTGTGAGACAAAGAGCTTCTTTCTTGTGAAAACCAGGATGTTGCTGCTGTCTTTCAGTGGAAAAGTGTCACCTTGGCATTCAAATGGACAACTTGGGGCCTTTCCTCTCAACAGCTGATGGATAGAGCGCCCTTTCCCCATCTTTTTTGCTATGTTGCTAGAGAGAGCCTTAGGAAAATCTTGAATTCACTGTGTCCTTGCTTCGCTTAGAAATTAAATTATTTTAAGTTTACAGGTAATATGACCATCTAGTTAGATTCTCCTTCACAGATGAGGCCATTCTTTCTATGAGCAACCTGTGATAAGGGTGCTTAGTTTGGGTGAATGTGTAATGTACAGAAATCTCAGATGGATTTTGCTTTAGCAGTAGTGATTCAAAAACTGAAATACTATTTTGTAGTCACTGGAGTATTTTTGTAGGACTGGATTTTATTTCACAATTGTTCTGTGTTTGGCAGAATTAAAACATGTCTTTGTAGTGTCAGAGGCATTATTGTTACTGCTCAATAACTCTTCTTAAGCATGCAGCACTTGTGTCTGCTTACACAATGAGAAATCATAATGGAAGATATTAAAAATTACTATTGGTGAAACAGTCCAAGATCTTGAGAGGGAATGACAGTACTTCTTAGGCTCAGTACAACTGACCTCTCACATACATACTGGCTTTCAGATTTTCTCTTCCTTCTTCACTCATTCTTTACTCCAGTTACATGATTAACTCTCCATTCATCATCTTGTTTCACCCCTGTTTGTGTTCTTCGTTGTCTTCTACATGACCTGCTGTGCCTGAGCACTGCTAATGAGCCCAGTTACACTCATGCCTGTCAGGTCCCTCCTTGTGAGTAGAAATCTTCCCACTCAGAGTTCCTCCTGTATTGATAATATAATATGCAGGATAATATCACAGCAAGGCTTACTGTATTGCATGTGATCTGGCCCATTCTTGATGGGGCAACAAAGCAATAGACACCATGCTTTATAGAGAAGGCATAAACAATTATCTATCTGTTTAATGTGGCATTCTTGGGGAAAAAAATGGAAAAAAACTTGCAAAAATACTTTACTGCATTGCACAATTGCCATCTCTGAAAACAAGGAATGGCTGTAATAATTTAGTCATGTTTTGCTTTCTTTTTGCTTGTTAAGCATTTCTCCTAAATATCTATTAGTACTTCAGCTTGTGTAATATTGATTTGCTTATGTTCGTTCTAGTTTTGGAATAAAGTGGACCCTCATATTCTATTACAGATGCAGCATACTGGTTGCCTGGGATATTGAGAAATACATTTTAAAATTCAGCATGAAGATTTTACTGTAACTGTAGCTGTGTTGTTTTCTTTTGTTTGCCCTGTGTTGTTTTTCTTTAGAAGTTGTTTCCAAAATTATGGTGAATGGAATTTTCATGTGACCAAATGCTCTTCATCTTGGCAGCATTCACAAGCACAGAGCTGGCAGAGAAAGTTAGGCAGGATTTGTCTGGGCATTTTCAAAGAAGAGCACCCAGGAACTGAGATTTGAAATACTGTAGCCTGAGGTCAGGAACTTTTTCTTTAGAGAGTCGGTAAAGAACATGATTATCTGTAGTGTGCAAGAAGCCAGGGATTTTCTAGATACATATGTACCAGTGAAATAGGAAAGTATAATGGGCAATATTCTGTGCAGTGTTGCTTCCTAAACAATGCCAGTTAATAATAAGGGATTTGGACCATTTTTCAAAGAGAGATGATATTTGCTGTCAATCCTTCCTTTCTTTTGGTGAGTCAGATAATACAGTGCTAGGAGAATATGCATCATTTAATCCAATTTAAGCTTTCACCGTGCTTAACTCAAAGACAAATGTGTTCTTGACATCAGGCATTTGCCATATAGCACTGAAGCAGTGTGGTTTTGGCACACTGTGGAGAAATCTGCTGAAACAAGGAAGCGTTTGTTTGAGAGAGAGGGTTGGGAGAGGAATGCGGGAGGGTCCCACATGCAGAGGTAAACCCCGTGCCTGGGTGGTTTTTCACGTTGTACCTGTGTAGGTGGAGCATTCCCCTCATGCCAGGGTGCTCTCAGTGCACACCGGGAGCTCGAGACAGTCCCTGGAAGAGCATCTGCTCCCCACAGCGTGGCTGGGACTCGGCACTGGGACAGAGTCGTCTGTTTTACCCCAGCACACATTTGCATTCCACAGGTCTGGGGAACTGCGTGACCACCCAACGCTTGGCGTTTAAAACTGATCGGGCTGGCAGCACAGCACTTCACATCCAGCTGCGCTGCACGCACAGACTCCCCAGCCTCTGTGCTGGAAAGTGAGCTGCGAAGGATTTTTTTAGAAATTGCTTTCGGAGCAGGTACATTCCTGCACAGGCAGGATGTCCAAACCCTCTCGGTTGGCTCGACCTGTGTCGGCTAGTACAGCTCCTAAATCGACTTTGTCTAGGAAAGAAGATTTTAACAGCCGATCACGAAAAATTAGGCTAGGTGAAAAGATTTTGAGAGCTGGCAGCGAAGGAAACCTGGTTAAACAGCATCAGCAAGAGCAGGTGGAAATCACAGAAGGGCTTGTGCCACGGAGGGCTCCTTTCCTGAAAGGTAACTGGTTATTTCATGCTGGGGAAAAAAAAAAAAAAATCTCAAATGCATTTGCAATCATTGTACTTTTAATAAACCCCAAACATCAATTATTATGTAATAGGGGTATATGTGTGTATGTGTGTGTATATTGTTTCTAAACGGCAGATTCTTGTACGTAAAGCATTTGTTTTGAAAATAAAAGGGCTCAAAATATTTTTTGTTGTTCAGTTTTGGCTGGGTGCTGTATACAAGCTAAAAATGTTTAGCTATCAAAGTGGTAAATCACAATCTTTTACAGTCTAAATGTGCCACTGTATTGTGAAGCTTTATTTGAAATAATGATTTGAAATTATTAGCAAGTGTGAGAAAGATTAAATAGAGAAAAATAAAGAGAAACTAGACATCAGTGCAGGCACAGAATCTTTCAACCCTGCAAGTAAAACTCTTCTTCGTGGGTCCTAACAAGGCAGCTGCAGCTCTTTCTTGTATAAAAACTAAACAGATCAAGTGTATTTGGAAAGGCTTATATGCTTTCAGAATGCAAACAAGTGTGGAGGATAATGTAAGATTACGATCTACTTTCACTGATCCGTTGAGCAATGGGCTACAGGAACATTGCCTCTTTTTAACTTAGTTTTTGTGACAATACTCCTTAGAACTGAATTTAAAAGTAGCCATTAAATCTGCATGGTGTAAAATGGGAGTAAGTTGCCATTCTATCAGGAAATAAAAGTAGTAGTATTCTAATTGTACTCTTCATAAACTTTATATTTAAATATGAACAAGAAGCAGAATCCTTTCAATACAGACTAGAAATTGCTGTCCCTCCATCCTGAATCCACAGGAAAAAGAAGTGTGGGTTATAGACCTTTGTAACTTGAAACTGTACTTGCATTTCACACACATGGCATCCAAGGTCACAGTTTTTATTCCCACCTGAATAAGGTTTAAAAGAATTTTTTTTTCCCTGTAGTATGACTTTTATTATTTCACAAAGAAGGGAAAAGTGATGACACCTAGTCTTACTCAGGGAGATGGATGATCTGTTTGTTTCTACAAAGGAAACTGGGTTTGAAGCACTTTATTAATGGCAGAAGAGAGCAAATAGAAAAGCTGGAGGTGGGAGGGCTTAAATTTCTGATCTCACTCTCAGAACATCTCGCTTATTTAGTGATGTAATGTGGAAACTCATTTTTGATCTTGAGATGTATTGCAAGAAAGTTTATTCCAAAAACCCAGAGGTACAATTCTTTTTGCCCTGGTAACCAATATTTATTGATTTTATAGTAAATGATGTTTCCTAGTCAAGTTTTTAAAATTTGAAAACTTTCACAGAAAATCCTGCAACAGTATGCTTTTCAGCAAGCTATAGTTTTTTAAATGGCAGTTTGTGTTCTCTCATTTATTGAGAAAAGGAAATCATGCAGGATTTACAGAACAGAAAGTGTGTCCTTTTAAGGGATGTGATTTTTATGGCACTCTCAATTCCTTTATCACTTTACTCACTTTTTCAAAATGTTGTTGAGCTATGTAATGCTTTGCAACCTAAAGCAAGGTTTGCGCTCACTGCTTAGAGTTTTGGGTGAAATTTCTCTAAAAGAGAAATCTAGTGTCTATCAGTAGTGCTGCAACATAGCATGTGCTTTTAGTATTTATAGCTTACACTTACTGTCTTTTTGAGCATGAGTTAAACCTTGTTAAGTACTGGCTTTCTGCACTGGGATGGTTGTTTTACTTTAGGCAAGATGTTACTGTGAGTTGTTTTTGTAAGAGATGTTGAAGAACAAATATTGATGCTTCTGAATGGAGCATACTATAAGGGTGATGGAAATGCACAGTGTGGTTTTTTCCCTCTGGAAATAAGACTGACTAGATGACCCCCTATAAAGTCCAAACGTTGGCCAAAGTGATTTGAAAGATGTTCTGTGAGAAGCTGGTACAGACCTGGATGGTGGCAGGGCAGCAGAAGCTGAAAGAAACAGTGAAGGGTATAGAAGCCACAAGGCAGTGCCCTGGGGCAAGGCTGGGTAATACAAGAGAGCATGAGCAGCAGCCAAGGGTGTTTATGTGGTCTTGAAGTGGTAAAGGGGAAAAGTGGAAGAGGTGGCAGAGGGCAGGGGTAGCCTGAATGAGATGGCTGAAGTAGGAAGCTGAAGTGAGGAGAGGCAGAAAGTTCCTGTGGAAAGAGGACTGGGGCTTGGAGGAGAAAAGAACAAGGCAGAGGAGGATTGGCTTTTAGGTGGGTCAAAGGGGCAGGAATGGAGAAGTGGGAGCAGGAGGCTGTATTAGGTGGGGAATGGGGTCCTGAACAACCTCACATGGAAGAGGGGTTTGACCAAATTTCATTCTTTGTTGTGTAATGTCAGTGGAACCGCATGGCTGTGTGTGTGTGCTACACCTTAAAATCCTGGTCTGTGCACAGAAGGTCAAGCTGGGTTGTCTGGATTATTTTCTGCTTCACATGTGAACTTGACATGTCTTCATGTGAAGCAACATGACACTATTTCTCATTTCTTTGAAAGTTTTAAATTAATACCAAAGAGTTAACATGCATGAGTGGTGCTAACAGACTGCAATCCAGCAAAGGTCAGTGCTTAACAGATAGGAAATACAAAATTGTGGCTATAGTTTTAATGGGACTGTATAAAGCATGATGATTTATTTTAATGTTGGGGGGTGGGGGGGGTCTACAGAATTTTTGCCCTGTGTTGTGCAAGATGAGTTGTGCTTAACTGAGAAGTTGGATTCTATTAGCAGGGGGGCAGCTTGTGGCAGATACAACAGTGATCCTTGTAGGTACAACCATTAAAGTTCAGAGTGGAACTCTCCGCCTCTGCCATGAGGTCTGTGTGGCGTAGACAGACATACTGCTTCAACTTTCACTAGGGAATGCTGGCCGTATGGATTTGTTTTTTGGTTTAGTTGTTGGATGTGCAAATCTGAAACCATGAGTTCTGAGTTGCAGAGCTGAAACCATGTAACAGTAACTGAAGTCAGTGTCAGCTGCAATTTTATTGCATGAAATACTGTCTAATGCAAAGGACTCAAGAAGGTCATCTTGTACTTACCTGTTACTCTTCATCTGAATTTAATGGACAGCTTTGACCATGATTTCTGTAGATGCCAGGTTCATCTTGCTAAAAGAAAAAGGAAGGAGTAGAATAAAATTCTTATTTTGTAGTTAGGAATACTTAGACCCAGGCTACAAAATATGTTGCTTGGTCTTCAGACCAAGACCTGACAAGTGTGCAGTACATGAACCCCAAGTCCACATCCAGAATAGCCAAGATCAATCATTTGCTTCCATGCGTATGAAATGAGTCCTGTTGATTTTGTGAGAACAAGGGGATGGCCATATGAAGGATGGGATGGGGTTGTGAGTAAGGAAAGTCTGTAATGCAGTGTGCACATGGAGTGGGACACAGGGTTGCAGAGACAGTCTGAGTTTTGGCATTTCCCATCTGGTGAGGGGCTTTCTTTGCAAACTGAACATCATTTTAGGATTTGCTGGTTTAAAGAAAAAAATGGAGATAGGTAAACCTTTCTTTTTTAATTTTCACTTTCATGACTGAATCAATTAAAATAGGATTTTTTCTCCTCTGGGATGTGTTACTGATTGGAGAAACTTATGAATTTCTGTTGCCCATACTTTCCTCCAAGAAAAGCAGAGAATATACTAATGTCTGTCTTTTCAATTTCCTTTCTCTGTGCCCTTTTATTGAGTTTTGATATTTGCTTTATTATTTGGCTTCACATCGTTTCACTTTGCTTTATTTTTCACTCTATTTTTCTCCATTAGAGTTTCCTCCCTGGTTTCTCCTCTGCACTTTACTTTGCAGTTCATGGTGATTGGAATGCAAGGCCAATACTTTTAGACTAAACCTTTTGATATCTCATATTCAGTTGGATCCAAAACTAGACAAAACCTGTTTGTTCCATCTCTGGTTATTAAATGGGGGCCAGGGGACTTTGGGGATATAGTGGGACTCATATCTATGGCCTCTTCATGCAAAGCAAGCAATAATAGCACCAAAGAAAGTAGAATTAATTACATTTACCCTGTTTTGTTTTTATGACAAACTCCGAAGACTATATAACCCATATGTGTATTGCTAATTATCTCCAAGAACATTATGGTTTTTAAATAGATATAGAATAATGGCCAAAGTTTGGAAGCTATTCTTTCTGACATTTGAGTAATATCTATGGAATGTTTAAGGCCAAGAACTTTATTTGTCAGGAACTTCCATTTCACAGCATTTCCTGACAGGGATGTACCTACAAATACAGAACACATGTCAGACTAGGGGTTTGCCATCCAAGGAAGTTCATTATTAAAAGAATAGCAAAGCAAAGAATGTTTGTATTTAGCCTACAGTATTTTTGTTTCCTATGCAACTGTTTTAGATTCATCAGGTCAGAGAACACAGACCTTGTAAATATAGTACTTGTATATACAAATGTTCGTTATCTCACAAATTTAATGCTAGCTCTCTTCTTAACTACCAGTACATTTTTTTTTCAATTTGAAATGCAGCATTTTTACTGTGATCTTAAAAAAAAAAAAAAAAAAGAAAAATCAGAAATTTTACTGTCCTTTAGAGTAGTCTGAAAAACTATAGTGAAACTAGGGTTAGTATTAGATGTGCAACATAATACAGTTAATGGTTCAAACTTTTGAGCTTGAGACACATAGCTTTGGTAACCTAAAGGGACTATATTATTTCATTTTACTATATTAATATTAGAAATAGAGAAATAACATGGGCTGTTAGATTACAAAATAAATCTAGATTAAAAATCCAAGATGGAAAAAAATATTATTAAGATAACTCTTGGAATTGTATAGTTGCAATGTAGAAACAGAGATCAAGTATGAGACAGCAGACATTCTTTCAATTGCCTACAGGAACATTTATTTCTATAGCTCCTGAAGTACGACTTCACCTGGAGGATGAATAGGGTAGGTGAACATGCCTCCTTCCTGTTAAGAATATGCAGTATAAAAACTGGAGTTATGGTTATTGAAAACTGAATGTCTGGACATTTGTTTAGGTAATGAATGATTGGCCTACCTCTGTTCTTACTTGCTCTGAGATCATGACTCAGACCCAAGCATAAAGTATGCTTTAGATACTTTTTAAAGCATGATTTCCTGCAAAACTTGGTCATGTCAAAAATACCTGGCAGGCTTTCTTTCATTGGTAACCTTTTACCCATTACCTGAATTTGTGCAATTATGATCGAGAGGTAAGGGTCTCAAAAATACTGCATCTCTATGATATACTGTGTACACCGTAGCTTTGTAGGATACTCTGTTCTGTACCTATCAAATAGTACATGTCTGTATTTTTCTATAATACTGTGGAAATTTGCTGGCTGGGTGGAGAAGGAAGACCTGATTAATACTGTGTTTAGGGAAAAGCTGCAGTGTGTGCTCAACTCTTCTTGCACATCAGAGAGTTCACATGTGGGTGACACTTCATAAAAGCCATACCCCAGGGACAAGCTCAGGTTGGAGCTCACAGCTCCCATAATTCACTAGAGAAGGAAATTCAGACTGTGGATGAGATTGCATGAATTCTGATGGAAACGTTTTGAAATTGAATGTATACTGCAGCCTAAGTATAATTCAGTTTACCAAGTCAGTAGTCAATCCCAAATAAAAAATAATAGAAGAAAAGGCTGCTTTGGAAACCAAGTTCCAGTAGTTGCACGGCTTACAGAACTATTTTTCAATTGCAAAAAGTATATCCACTTTAAAAGTTCTTCCTCTGGGACCTGGCAGGAAAAGAAGGAGAGCTCTATACATCCCCTTGGGAAGCTCAGGATCTTCTCTTTGTTTTACTATAAGGGCATGAGGGATGAAAAAACTTCATCAATTCTCTCCACAGCTCTAAAAAAGCTTAAACCATATAGATAAGGGAAGTTTGGAGAGGTTACAATTTTGAGGGAAATTAAGTATAATTTTTTGAAGGTTAATTTTTCCTTAAATTGTGTCTTTATGAAATCCATCAGAGGTTTTGAAGTTTAGATTAAATTAAGGGAATGAATAGATGGCATGGATTGTGGGTATTTAAATGGTCCTCATTAGGTTCTTGTTCCATAAAGCAATTTATCAATATCACTTTGACATGTTTAGGATACTGAGTATATTACTTTTCATGTATATACAAAATTTACAACACTGTAAGAATGTCACCTAAGTGGCATGACTGAATTGGAACCACAGTACTTCAGTATTAGACATTTCAGTACGTATCAGTCAAACATGTAAATGTAAATCTGGACTAATTTTGCAAAATTTGAACAAGAAGGCTCAGAAATATTAGAGCTACTATCAAAATCCCCTCAAGCCTGGCTGCTACTCTGAAACAGGATTTTTTTCTATCCAGAATTGACCCTATTAATATAGGATGTATAATTTTTGAGTGTACCCTTTTAGCAAAACAAGAGCTAGTGTTTGAATTGAAAGCATAAATTTCAGATTTATCAATTTATTTAATGCTGTGGATATTCTAGTAGATTAAAAGGTTACTTGTGAGTTCTGTTTTAGTTTATTTGTATGATGTCAAGACAGGAGTTGTTCTACAGTTGAGAGGTTTTTGACTGAAAGTGGAAAGAACATCACTGAAATATGATAAAAAGAAATAGCAATGCTCATGTATTTAACATTCTTTGTACTTGGTAAGCTTGTGTATCTTTTCTTTTTTGGTGGATGGACTCCACTATCCTTCTAGGCTGAAATTCAACTCCTTTCTCTACCTGTTGTTATTCTTGTCTGCTAATTAAGTGATGAGATGGATTGAACTTTCTTTAATTTTCAGGTTAGCTCACATCATCCTCTGCAATGGGATTTTCAAAGCTGGACATGGTGCTCCAGTCACTGAGTGCAGTGGAAGGATTATGTTACAATTATTGCAGATAAATGTTTATAAATCCTGGTGCAAGTACAGTTTTTTTGCACAATGGCATGGTAATGTTTTAAGCTTCTGATTAACTGTAGAGCCATTTTTGCTATTAATAATCTTTTAACTTTAGGCATTGAGGGTTTCCCCCTGACCCAGAAAGACAATCATTCTAGCCGATCTTAATTCCTAAATCCTTTCTAGTATTATAAGTCTAGACACAACATCAGCTCTTTCCAAATCTTCTGGTATTTCACCCATCCTGAGTGAATTCAGGTAAATATTAAGAACACAGAAATTTTTGTCTGTTAGTTCTTGTAGTGCCCTAGAATGAGATTCGTAAGATCCCAGCACACTGTCTGGTTTCATTCTTTTTCTTTTTAGATTTTCTTGCTGGTATTAATTATGGAAGACATGTGGTCACAGCTGACCCTCTTCTTGAAGTCTGATATGAGAAAGGCATTCCAAATTCTGCTTTCCCCACACCATTTGTTAAAAACTGTCTTTTCCCATTGAGTAATGGATCCATCTTTTCTTTGCCCTTCCTCTGACTAGTAAGGCATTTGTGCAATAAGTAGTCACCCAGGCCTGCTGTTCATTTTAAGGAAAGGGAAAACATTCAGGGCCCAGTCATGAACCAGTTATGCTGCTTTAAAAAAAAAAAAAAAAAAAAGCTGCAAATACAAGAAAAATCAAAACATCTGGAATGCACAGCTAGCTGGCTGAACATACCCAGGGTATTAGTATCCAGACACTTAATAACAGGCAAAGTTGTACTATTACTGAGAAATATATTTTATGATGGCCATCTCCTGCTGACATAGGTTGAGGTTGTGTCCTGGCCTAGATAAAACCTATCTTGAGCCTCATACTTTGAATTTGTGAACATGCTAAGGTCCTTGCTGCAGCTTCAACATACGAGTAGCTCCCTGAGCAGTGAAAACTTTGGAGACATCTCCTCAGCCTTCTGTCTTCCAATACTCAGATTCATCTGCAGCATCTAGATGTGACATAGATAGACTTCATTAATTGTTGGAAATTAAACTTTCTAAGGACCTCTTGTTAGAAGACATGGGAAAAGAGGTTTAGGCAGAGAAGGTGTAAGTGCAGCCTTGCTGTGTGAGGTGCAGGCACTGCCTGGATAACATGCAAGCTTCAGAGGCAACTGTGCTGCCTGGCTGCATCTTGGCTATCACCTTGCAAGAGCCTGAGCTGGCAGTCAGGACCTGGAATGTGCATTGCCTCCTTTTGAGGCTGCAGATTTATGTTCTGGCAATGATGTTCTGCCTGTCTGAAGATGGTCCCTCTCTGCCCATACCTGTATGCTTGCCAGTGCCAGGTGATTATGACCTCTTTCTCTCTCAATTATCAATTTCATTAGGGCAGAGGATAAATACTAAGCATATCACTAGTGAGGGTGATCAGATAGCACCTAGAGGGGTTAAAATTAATCCAGCAGTTTGAGACCAAAGACTAGCTTCCCTTAAACAGATTTTATGCTGACCTATAAGTTATTATTTTGTGGCACAGATTTCTCAATGAAGCCTTGAGTGCATGATAAATGACCTCATTCACATGCTGGACATTCCAGTCAATGTTAAAATCATGCACTCAGTTCATGAACTAGCCATGTAAACTCACATGTTACACTTGGCCATTTTCCAGCTTGCACATCTCACTGTGCAGTTTGCTTTTCCTACTGATCCTGTGCACACTGTAATTATCTGAGGCTCATCCACCACCTTTCTGTGTTTCCCATTGTTATATAGTGCATGCACTTACAGGATTCAGTTTATCTTTGTGCTGAATTACAGCTCATATTACCATTTGATAGCAGTTCAGGTAATTATGTTTCCTATTCTTCATGCTTGAATAACTGAAGTATCACTTTGAATGCCATCTTGAACTCAGTGGAACTAACTGACCTCTTCCTTTGCAGGGCTCTGTAGCTCACAGTGTTCTGCAATGGTTTGCATGCTCCACGGCTGGGCAGGAGCCTTGGTGTGGGGCAAAGCTGCAGCTTTTGGGCAAGTCAGACTACTAACATGAAAAGCTGTCTCTACACAACTTCAGAAGTCCTTCAGGATCAAGCAAACAGTTTAAATTGTACTTGTACTTTAAATTGTAAACCTTTAATGATGGTTTAAATAGGTCATCCTGGCACCAGAGCATCCTTTGTAATGCTTATGCAAGTGTACGTGTGTACCTCTACACAAGTCATCCACCTGCAGCTCCCAGGGAAGTTTCTGGGAGACACAGTGGTGGTAGTTATTGCTGAGTAAGTATCAGACTGAAATTAGCTGCTCAGGAGATAGTTTTAAGTGGGAAAAATGTGTAACTAGAACTTACTTGCTGACAACTAAGTGTTGGTTTATAGTGCATTGTTTAGTTGGGTTTTTTTAATATCATCAAGCTGATGTGTATCACTGCATGTAAAGTAAATAGAGGTGCAAACAATACTTGTGCCAAGTAACCTAATTCTATATTTTTTGAGGAGTTAAGAGGCTTATCAACCATACAGTATTTCTCCATGAAAGATACCTCTGTTCAAATGCCGCTATGTCCTAATATAATTAAAAGAAGCAAAGAGTAGCTTAACTTACATAAATATTTTGTTTGTTTGTTTTCCGCATTCTTACAAACTAGTCTTTGCTAGAAAATTGTGATGCAGTTCTAGAGACTCATTGTAATTAACCCACTGCAATGCTTGTCTTCACAACTGGTGAAATTAGGGAACAGTGATACTTAGCATCAGGGCAGCTGCCGCTAGTTAGCTGGATGGTTTGTAGCAGACAAAACAATTCCTTCCTGCTTGACTGGCAAGTTATTTTAACAGAGTGTAAATTAAAGATTTCAGTGGTGTTCCTAGTTGCATGAAATCCCTTTGGGTGCCTTACTGCCAATGACCTCCTTGGACATTAATGCTGCTGTTATTGCTTGTTTTGGGGGTGTTAGGAGTTGCTGTCTCACCCAGGATGTCATGGAGCTACTCCCTGAAATCATCTAGGAGCTTCATTTAGCAATATCCTCCTGTTTCAAGGACGGAATACCAGTGGCAATAGCCTTGATCTCTCCTTTTACTTATGTGCTAAATCTAAACTATGCATCCAGAGATAAAAATGGTGGCCTGTAGTCATCTTCTGTATTTAGTAATTCCTGTTCAGCCTTGAATGAAAACTGTAATTTTTCAAGTCAAAAATGGACTGCCATTTAATTTCTTTTTTAGTCAGCTAATCACTGAAAATGCAGAATATCATGTTTTGTCAAAAGAAGGAAATTTCCACCAGCGCAAAGCCAAAAGCTTTAGGAGGAAAATGTGTGAGGCTCCAGGCTGCTTCCCTGGGGCATGGTACAGAACATTGCCCCATCACAGCTGACCCATAAAGATCCACAGAGGTGAACTAGAGTAGCTGTTTAATAATGATTTCTCTATTTTCCTCTCAATAGTAACACAGAAGTTAAATTTTGAATGACAAGTTATAACTAAGAGCACTGATTTTTCTTTAGTCTCTTTTCTGTCTGTAAGCACAAGTCTTATTGCAGATGACAGGATAGAGATTTTTCCAAGCCCTCTGTGAAAATATTGGTAGAAAATAGCAGGTGCAGCCTTAATTTTCACTCTTCATCACAGCATGTTTAAGCTCACAGTCCTAGCACCAGTTGGTTTTTATCTTCCTCAAAAAGTTCTGTAAAGCTTATCAGTACATTGACTCAAGCCACATTCCTGACAGTTGGAGCTGTTCTGCGCCACTCAATGGCATGCAACAGCTCATATCTTTATATCCTGTAGAACATATATCTATTTATTACATATAATAATTCTGATAAAATGTCATCTCTCAAGCAGAAGTCTTGTCATGTTAAATGTTTGAAAGCCAAATCCAGTATTTACTGACCATTTTCAAATGATGCTGATAGGATGTGTGGCCGATGAACTCAGGCATTCAGTAGCTTGTCAGACACTGTTCTGGAGAGATATGAGAGGAAGTTTGCCCAAGTGTCCTTATCTCTCCAGGAGGCACATTGCATTCTGTAGCAGTAAGGAAATGCAGCCAGCTGATGGTACTGGATATTCTTGCATCATTAAAAAAACTAACATATGAGATGAAAGATCCTGTAGATTGTGACAGGACTATTTCTAAAGAGAGTTTCTTAACCCTCTAAAAAGGTTCTAAGTAAATTTGTTTATGATTTTCATCTGTATGTTTGCTTAAAGGACATTAAGAGCAGGTATAGGTCCATTTACAGTTTGAATCATTTTCTATTAAAATGTTTGCAGTAGCTGCCATGAAGAGATGTGACGGAGTAGCCACTGCCTAACCTGTGGGCAGTGTCAGTGTGGAATGGCAGTCTGCTCACTGCCAGGACTGAGGATCCCTGGTCCTCAAAAAAGATTTGTTTAAAAAATATGTGCTTTGGTACATGGAAATACAGACACAAGCAGTGTGGATGGAACAGTCAGGACTCCCGTACCTCAGCCATGCCACGGGGTTGCTTGGTGGATTAAAAGTGCTGTAAAGGAAGGGGATGAGGTGTGTGTTAGGAGCTTCTTTAGAAGTGGAATTCTGAACAAGTCAGAATTCATGGCAAAATCTGTGTCTTCTTTTCACCATAATGATATATGGTTAAAATACTGGAAGCCCTTGTAAAGGATTCTGTATGTTTTAAATGAAAGGTGATATACATGCAGACAACATTACTGATATTTTTAATGGAAAAACAAAATAAACATCTGATAACACTTGTGTTGAGGACAAATAAAATAAAAATACTCTATCTCTTTTAAATTACCGCAAAATTACTTCTACAGAAGTTGATGTAAATACCTTTTTAATCTTCAGTAGTTTTCAAAAGAATACATTCAGTAACTTCAAAACACAAGTATTTCAGCTTTAATTTTCTGATTAGATGTTGCCAAGGATTGAAAGAAGTATGTTTGAGCTCTGAGCTTTTCTGTGTTACTTTCTTAGTTCACTGAAACTGGACTTATATAGACTTGGGGTAACCAAAGCAAGCACCCTTGCCATTTATATTATTATGTGATCTTTGCACAGGCGAGCCTTGTAAAATCAGCAGCGTGTTTGAGTCCCTTGGTAGCTACACAAGATATTTATACACTTCTTCAGAAGGGAAGTGCTGGGAAACTGTCAGAGCTCTTCTGAATTTCCAAAAGAGTAAAAAACCCCAAACAACCAAAGAAAATAGTGGGTTTGGATGATGCAATCAATATGAATTGCATCCTATCTGCATTGGTACTAAACATTGCCATAAATATTTTTAATTATCACATGATTTTACTCAACCAAAGTGATGTGTATTCAGCAGTTCTATTGAGTAGTCACAGTCAATATTCAGAGATATGTGGACTTCAGTTTTTTGATGTGTCTTGATATGTGAGACAACCAGCCGTAAGGAGGGGAGGAAGAGTGACTTGCACTAGCAAATTTAACTGGTCACTCATCTATTCACTCAGTATGCAGGCTACAGAGTTCTTAGGCTTTGTTTGATAGCAGGCAGGATTTATGGTTTCTCCTAGCCTTAAGAAAAATCTTGTACAGTAGGAGTAATGCAATTCCTTATTCATCTGTCTAGTTTTGCTCTCACCTTCATCTATCTGGGGCACCCTTCATCTGTCATTAGCAGGCAGCCTGAGCACCCTGCTGCTGTGTGTAATTAGCCCTGTTGCAGCCCTCTGGACAGGTTAGGAGCTGGGGAGCACATTTCCTCAGCCAGGTACCTTCTGACGGCTGCACACGCCCGTTTCACCAGCCAAGGGATGCAGGGACGTGTCTCTGATCTGTGTCCTGTGGGAAGCAGGGAGTTATGTTTGCAGCCTGTCCAACTTGCCACAGTCTCATCTGAGGAACTGATGAGCTGCAAGGCTGAGCTACGATGAGGACACTAATGCTTTATTGGATGTGGCTGCCGAGCAGGTGTGTACGTAACGATAGTAAATAACATTGACCAGCAACATATCAGCATGCTCAAAGTGTCACAATAATACAACACACTCTGGCTTAGTGTGTATTTACTGTCTCTAACATCAGGTTTAAAATTTGTAGTTAGGTGGATCTAATAGTATGATTGTATATTTTGAAAGACTTCATCTTAATATAGTAATGTAAGCATTGCCTTTAAATGGTTCTGTTGTTTCTTCCACCTTCTTTCCGATACCTTTGACTCCAAAGAAAGCCTTTTTAACTGTTTCTGCAGTTTATAAAGAAATGTGTCCACTTATAAATCCAGACATGCTATTTGTTAAAGGAATTGCATCCTGTGAGACATCCTGGAGAATGTTCCTTTCATCTTTTAAAAACTGCTTCAGCTAAATAAAATGGGTATTCAGCCTCCCTGAGTTCACTCTAGGGACTGTTGTAATGCTGACTTTAAAATAAATGGATATTTGGAAGAAACATATTCCTCCTGCTGTGCCGAAGTTCTGGTATTTTCAGTATGGCACAAGATGCCTTATAAATGTTGTATCTGGACAATTGAGCATAATGCATCTAAAGACAACTCTTCTGGTTTAATGAAAGTCTTCTCATTATAAATTATTGGGGAAAGGAGATAGGAGAAAGCTTTGGGATCATACGGCTCATTCCATCTGGTAAAATCTAGACTGCATTGAAGAGGTAGTTTGAGATCTGGGTTACTTTATGACAGTACTGATAGATGACTGTAATTGGACTTAGAGACACTAGAATGAGAATGAGAAGTAAAGAGGTTAAGAATTTTTGGCTGGGCTGTGAATCTGTCTGGTGGTATTCTTAATGCATTAAAACAGTAAGTACTGTATATTAATAGACCATTGTTTTAAAATTATTCAGTGTTGTTCTCTCCTGTTTTCAGCATTTTAGGTGCATTAAATTACAAAAGGAAATTGAAAAAAAGTCCTGTGAGCACAGGCATCCAAGTGAGTTCCTGCATGTCAGATGGATATCTAATAAAAATTAAAGCACATGTTGAGTTTAGATTATGATCATTATTGATTACCTGCAGAGACCAGATGGGGACACCAAAGGGGATCTGGAGAGTAAAAAGTTTGCTGCATGTAAGGGCATGATATACTTGAACCTGAAAAGAAACAGGAGAGGAATGAGAAAAGTTCTTACAAATCCTGTTTTGAGTGAAGAATGATTGTGAGACTCCTGTTGGAGTGGATCAACAAGGACCACAAAAAGATGGAGAATGACTCAGGTGAGAGCTGAGATGATCTCTGGTAGATCTGTTCAGTAGATCATCCCTAGAGAAGATTTGGAAAGGAAGAAAGTTTTAGGCAGTTTCATTTTTATATGTCAGTAACAAAATTAAGGTCATTGCCAGTGGGTGGACAATATGCAGCTTCCTCATTTTGTGGGATTGATGAGAATAGTTTTAAACTGATGAAATGGGACACAGGAGAAGGTGCAAGAGAGACCCATGTGACGCCTGTACAAGCCTTGAGGGCACAGAGAAATTAAAATTGGAGAAATGAGACTACAGAAGTGGAAAAGGAACAATATTATGAGGTGATATCTAGTTCCGTTGTTGGTAAAAATTTTGACACGAAGATTTAGTTATGGAATAATCCCATCTCATCTGGCTGCGAGTTTGGGTAAGGTCAGAGTGAATCGTGGAAGTGTTGTTGCATCAATGTAAGGATCCAGGCAGGTGCATGGAAGCTATCTATGCCAAAGGGAAGAGAGGTGTTACCCAAAAAATGGCAATGTGTCCAGGAAGGCTTGTACTGGCAAGTGGAATCAGTTGAATGTCTGTGCACATTAAGAGCATAAAGCTTTGAGACAGGGAAGATGGGATGAAAACAGAACCTCCATAAATAAAGAAAAAGAAAAAAAGGAAGAAAAACTAAGAGAAAAACTTTACTGAGGTAGTGTTTCAGTAATCCAAAGGTGGATGGGAATAAGGACAGGGAGAGAATGACTCAGAAACTGACCTGGGTCTGTAAAGTTTCCAGTGGACAAATATTTGAGAAGTTGCAGGCAGCAGTTAATTAATCTGGAATAAAAAGTGCAGGGACTACTATATAAGGCAGGCATGAATGTCATCCTTAGCCCAAGGTTCAAAAAAACTGCTAGAACTAATAAAAATATATAATTGAGATACATTGTAAAACAGTTTCCCGTATTTCATTGTATAAATAATCATCCTAAAAATAGTATAAAGCATAAGCAAGGAGTCTGAAAGTAATGGAAAGAGGATTCGCCTATGCAGAGAACTGTACCATAAAAATGAGAAAACATGAGAATGAATTGTAAATGTCTAAGAATCCACTTAACAAAGATGTAACTATTTTTCTAAAAATAAAAATTGTAAAAAGCAAAGAAGACTGGAAATGCAGTCAGTGAAAAAAAAATATAATTTTTACATTAGTAGTGATATAGATGGATGGGTTTTAGATGTAATAGGTAGCACTCTTCATATTTTAATGATTCTATCAAAGACAGGACAAATGCAGGGCATCTAATAGGAATGATTATGCAGAAATGGAAATTCTTACCTCCAGGGGGAAGCAAAACTTAAATTATGTAATTGTTTCAATCAGAAGAGACTATATAATCTACATCCAAGAACTTGCATAATATCTCAATTCCAAAAGCAAATAATTTTAATAAATATATCACATCAGTTGGTATTACCTGGGGAAATAAATGAAGAATAGTACTTAAATTGAAAAAAAAATTACTCCATTAAAGAGCATTACTGTAATCTCAATAGTATGTAAAATCATCTTAAAAAAAAAAATAAGGAAAGAATAAGCAAATGACACAAAACATGATAAATGAGTAAAGACACAATGTAGGATCTCCACAAGGAGGTCATGCCTGATTAATCTGATACCTCTAGTTGAAAAAAGAGCTAAGCTAATTCTCTAAACCAAAGAAGTAATGATATATCCACATGGGCTTCAGTAAAATACTGTGTTTGTCATCTGCTGTGTAGAGATTTGTTAACATAGGAGTTGTAGGAGAGAAAAGAGAATGAAAAAATTACCAAGAAGCAAAACTGGAGCTGGAGGATGGATTGGAGGTCACCAAAGGATTTCCCAAGTACCTGACTATGGGATCAGTCTTAGGAAATGTTTCTGTTACCGATTGTACCACAAAAGCAACAAGAGTGGGGAAAAAAGTCTTGGTGATGCAAGCTACCAGAAGGATTATGCTGAAGGCTGGAGTTTCATTTTGAAGAAGTGGGATGAGCATATGAGTTGGAAAACAATGCAAGGGAGATGAAAGACGCTGTCAGAATTGGAGAGTCGTGCACTTGTATCAGGGAGAGACTGGGCAGGCATGGGAGTGCTAATCACAAGATAACTGAGGCCTCAAAATTAGGCTTGTGTGGAAAGTGGACAGATTTGGTTCTAGCATGGATCATCTGACTTCTGGCAGTATAAGGAAGTATGTTTCCCATGCAAGGAAGCCTTAGTGCTGCTTGGTATAAGGTATGTGTAAAGAATAACACACAAAGATCTGTGCCAGTGTGATCATTTACTTTGAGGAAAGTAAATTCAAACTGTTTTAGGAGCCTAGGCAGGTTTCTAAAATGCCTTGGGGAAGGGAGAGATGATTTTATGAGGGGAGATTAAAATTCTTTGTTTGTCTGACTCTGTAAAAAGGAAAATTGAGAGGAAATACAATTGCTGTCTCTCACATAGGAGGATTTATACATAAAAGATAGTTCTAGCACAAAAAGAAATAATTACACACTGATCTTGGGAATCTGTGGGGTGGAAATTTAGGCAGCTTTCAAATATGAAGCACAGTGGGACAAGGCACCTAAGTAATTTTTAGATGAAAATGTGTTGATTCATGAAAAAAAAGTATGTAATGTAGTGCCATATGGTGCCTACAGGGAAGGGATTTGGTAATAAAATGGATTTCTCTTCCTAATGAAAGGAGACACTGGAAAGATGGGGAAGGAAGACTGTTTCAAATAATATTGGTAAAGGTAGCATGGTGATATATTGTAAATTATGAAACTCACGTGCTTTTGATTCAGAAGGGAGGAAACCCCCATATAATACTCATATCTCCAAAAACTACATACCACAATAGCTTTTTAAACAGAATTTTCCTTGATAGACTTAGACTAATTTGGCCCCTTTTTACTGTGTGGACAGTTCTGTTAAATGAAAGACTACCTATATTTCTAAATATTTTTTATTTTAAACATTTTTTTCTACTTTCTTTTAGTAGAAGTGATTTTTACACTGTACATCTGGAAAAAAAACAGAAAAACCATACTGCAGCTGCCATTTTGCTAAGTTTTTCACATGAAACCTTGATATATGCCAAGTGTGACTGTATTTTGCTGTATATTTATAACAGTGATTATTTTTGATGTTACCTTTCTGCAGTAAAACACAATTTCTTGCAACTTATGGGAAGCCTAAACTTTATGACTCTCATATTTAGCATAGAGAAGAAAATCTCACAGCAAAAGAGCAGTTAGTGTCTTGTATTAATATTTCTATGATTAGTGTGAGAAGTTGAGCTGATTATTTTTATAGCCCGATTTAAAAAGTAGAATTGTATAAATGGGCTTAGTGCAGTGCTGTGTAATGTAATCCTCCTCATGGCAGCAAAGAAGAAGGAAAAGTTTCTGCTGGAAATGGTGTTTGGTGTCGCTCCGTAATGCAGTCTTTCCTACAATGGCACACAAAGATATTGGCAGCCTCAGGCTATGTTTCCTATAATGTCACTTTAGTTATTCCGGGTTTTTTTGGGCTTCCTTTTTCAGCTTGAAGGAATTAAGTCCCATTGAGATGGAAGAGATCCATATCTGAAATAGTGTAAATTGTTTGTTGATTTTGTGAAATGTGTAAGTCATAACATGAGCAAAAACAAATCTAACTTTGATGGCACGCTGTGAACTTTCTCCCTCTGCCAAAATGTTTGTCCTTGGAGGTGATATGTGGTGGAAGATTTCTAAGGGCAAAGATAACAATACAGTGATGTGTTCCCGGAACTAGAGCATTGGGTTAAGTGTTCTGCGTGTTTGTTATTTTTTCCAATTCGTTTCAAGTAAATGATGATCATTTACACAGACTTGGAGAGTTTGGTGAATAACTGAATCCCAGGGAGATATTAGGCGGTTGCCTGCAGAGTTGTTTAGAAGAGACAGTGTTTTCAGAGAGGCGGGAGGATTCCTGCTGGAGGGTGGCATTTGTGACGGCTGCCAGAGGGCAGGAGCCAGCCATGAGCTCTGCTGTGCTGCTGCTATCCTGGAATTTCCTTTGTAAATGGGTAGTCCTGCTTCACACACAGTGGCTTTTGGAATTTTGGCTCCATCAATGCAATTGCATTGCTTCCAGATCAGTTATGATGGTGTAGCTAAGATGGAAATCTGGTGTGGGGTCCTGGGGGAGAGGATGCCCCCATGCCTGCCATCTTGGCCCCGCTGCCCATGAGCAGTGGCATCCCTGCTGAGCCGGGCACCGCCAGGCAGGGGAGGAGTGACCTGTGCAAGGCAAGGGCTTGAGCCCTGCAGAGATGCAGAATTGGATCTGGCATTGTCCTTGATTTGTGCTATTCCCAGTCTTTCGGCAAGGTCAGCAGTGGGTGTCAGCATGGGGAGGGATTTCTCTGCCAGGCAATGATGAGTCACCAGCAGGACCTGCCAGAGGTGGGAGACTGCCTATTTCAGGAATTACAAACGATACACTGGTTAAGGAATGTAGATGGAATAGGGACGGGCCCAATACGAAGCGAGCCTAGCTGCAAGTTTGTGATTTCTCAGTGAATCTTTTCCCTCAATATTATTGTTTTGAAGGTTCAGAACAACTCTGCATTTCATAACTAAATATATTGGTTGTTTTTGTGTTATTTCCTGCTTAGACATAACTAGGGCATGTGGAGGATCTTGGAGATCTAAGATAGCTATCATCTGAGATTTCTGTCCTCAATTTGCAGACCATGCTGTGTAACAAAATCTGAATATTCATTTTGAACTTTTGGGGTTTGCTTATCCAAACTATTTGAAATTCGCCAATCATTATCAAAGCTAAAATCTTCTTCTCTTTGCTTCAGTTACTGAGAAAGATTGCAAATTCTTACTTGGGAGAGTAGTCAGTATGGGGAGATGGACTACATAGCTCCAACTTTGAAAGTGGGACAAGTTTCATGTTCTATTTTCTGTTTAAAAAGCCCCCTAAAGCAATGGAGACAGGACATCTAAAAACTTTTATTTCCTTTTTGAAATTTATTAATAAAGGCGATTCTCCCTTTGCAAGCTGTAATAGCCAGCTTTACTACTTGCTTGTTTATCTGAGCAATGATGAAGTTACATAACTTTTCTTTAGGTAATACATTCATCAACATAAGCAAAGTCAGTTCTTGTCTTTTATAGCTGGATATACAGTTTTCCCACTTTGCCTTCTTCCTATATGTGAACTACATAGTCTTAGCCCCTTAAAAACTGAGCTTCAAGAATAGAATATGGTGTCAGCAGAGTGTCCAGATCACCAGCCCCCATGAAAATAGGTTTCTATAATGCAATTTGTGGTTGCATGTGTGACACAGACTGTCAAAGTTTGTCTTGTATTCAAGATTAAAAATATTATTTCTCTTCACTGTTGTCATGTTTTTCTTTCCCTTAGCTTTATTTCATTTTACTCTCTTACCTTTCCTTTGCCCTCCCTCAGCTTTCGCACCTTTTATTCTCCCCATTGTAACAAGCTTTTATTTCCCTTTGCTGCCTTTGTCTGGCTTTAGTTTCTGCTGTTTCTCCTCTTCTCTATGCATATTTTTCCTTGTATTAATTCTGTAATATGGACCACTGTCTGTGGTTGGATGAAATGCAAGTGAATGAATGTGGTTCTGAGGATGAAAATTTAAAGCTGCTTTGATGGCCAAGTCCATGGCTGTAGAAATAACAGTCAGGTTGAGTGCTGTGAAGGCCAGGAGACCACATCTTTCTTAAAATAAAGGTTGGGAAGGTTTGCCCATTTTTCCCTGCCATTGCATAATATAAAGTTGGTTGCTCTTCAAAGTGATCCAAGTGGCTGAATGGATTTTGTTCATGCCCCTGGACTGTGCAATCAAGAAGCAGAGGAGTCCGTGTGTGACACAGGAGGCTGATGGTAGGGAAGAAAGCTTTGAAAAATTTAGAGGGGAAGGGATTTATCTGACTCCTCAAGGGGAAAATTACTGATTCTTGCACTCGTAGGATGCTTCTGTTGGGATAGTGTGAAATAAGCACCTTCAGGACTCGGAGCCTCTTTGGAAGGGTTTCCATTGCACTCCACCATGAAATCAAAGGCAGGCAAGGAGAGGTTTTTCATCCTGGTTTGTTTAACTGCATTTGAAGGACAGGCCTTTGCATGTAATTTCAACTCCATGGAAAACATGCTTTTGAAAATGAGTCAAAATGAGTGGTAGAAGCTTCCTTTATTTTCAAATGGCCAGGTTGGTATTGCAAAAATTAGAGAATGGAAAAAAACCTCCCTGAGCATATCACAATGCCTGCAGAAGGCTTTTTTTTGTTTGTTTTCTTAGTTTTTTTTTTTTTTTAAGAGAAATTGCTTTGTTTATTTTCTGAGATTTCAGCTGCATCAGTATGACTGACCATGTTACTTTGGCGATTAAAATTATTCCTGCACTGGGCTGCATGCAGTTTTCCTTTTGTACACAAGAGGAATGCTTCTGCCAGAGCAGGCAGTGCCCCTTCTATCTGCAAAGCGGAACACGTTGTCTACAGAAGCAGAAACATATTTGTGATCAGAGGGAAAAAAATATTAATCCTTTCAAGAATTAATTTTCCAGACTATGCTTTTGCAAGGTACTGAGTGTGTAAACTGAAGCTGCTCATCTTAGATAAGGATTGAGGGGACGGACAAATGTCTGTGGACAGGAAAGAGAAACTGCTAAGCACAGACTCTAGGTGCACCACAGGTAGCTTTATGTGTTTCTATAAACTGAAATGTGATTGGAAAAATGACAGATTTCTGAATGTGAAAAATTAGAAGGTAGAAAATGATCCTTTGGCATTGAGGATGAGCATTGCCTGGGACTGGGGATGGCCTGGCAAGGCCGCGAGCACATCCCTCCATTGGTGGGTGTGCATCCCTCCATTGGTGGGTGTGCATCCCTCCCTTGTGCTCTGGGTGCCTGCAAATGGACACCCTGAGCAAGTCAGTGCCTTGCCCCTGGAATCTGTGTCTCAGCAGGGAGCCTGGAGCAGGAAATCCTTTGGCACACACAACTTCAGAGCTCCTTTCCTTTTCCTTCAGATGTCCTCACACTGCTGTGACATATGTGAGCGAAGCGGCGATTAATGTCATGGGGAGTACAAGGACCTGTTCAAAGGCTCAGGGTGATTCTGCTGCCTGAAATTTTTATCCATTAGAAAGATATGTATTTTTAATAAAAGGATTTTTTTAAGCTAGGATGGAGTATGATGAGAAATGTAGAAGAATGAGAAAGTTCAAAAGATTTCACTAATCCCCTAAGGAAAATAATCTCACAAAATAACTCTCAAGTGCTTTGTATTTGTTTGCTAACTGGAAACTCTGGATTATTTTAACAAGAAAATTATGAGTAAGTACTTTTTCTTTGGACTTCTGCTACTGTAAATAAAATTTGAAATACTTGCCCTGTACAGGAAAGGATTATTTTACTGATCCATTGTTTACTTGTGTTTTTATATTGAAACTTATTTTCACCTTTGTCATGATGAAAATGGATAAATTACTTCAATCTGTCTATATACATGTATTTTGGGGTTTTTTTAGTAACTTTTATGGTATGGGCTGATAAGCAGGTATCTGAATCAAAATATTTTATCCTGAAGTTCTGTTCCACTCATTCATGAGTAATTTATTTCCACAATTTGTTTAAGTAGATGATTAGAGTAATAGGCACATACTGGTAGTTTTTCAATTATTTTCACTTACACTAAAATAAAATTCCATTTAAAAAGAGAATATGTTTAATGTGTCATTGAACAAGAGTATAACTCTCTCAAGATAATGGTCTAACTTTTACTTGCAGCTGTATCCATCAAATACAAAGGCAACATGAAAAATTAGAGTAATAAAAGAGTAGATACTTTGCTTTAGTGAGAGACTATGAGCTGCCCTGGTGAACATTAAGAAAAAATTACCTTCCTAAAACTATTAATTTTAGTATGGTGTGTTAGCAGGCATCAGACTGATCTTAAATAAGAGATGATTGGGGAAGGATTTTTTTAAAATTACTTTCTTATTAATTTATTTAGTTATGACTGTGAACCCATAAATATATAATTTGAAGTAAGCAGCCTTTGACATTGATATAAAAAAAGTCTCATGTCTTTTTCCAGCTTTAGATTTTCTTGGTACTCCAGCTCCTGGAATCCTAAATGTAAATTTAAACCTCTGATTCCAGGAAAAGAAAAAAGAATCTCAGCATTAGAGTTACAAAATGAAATTGGTGGAAATATTACCTGCCTGTAACTTAAATGCTCAAAATCCACAAAGCAAATGAAGAGTCCAAAATTTATTTTGGATTTTAGTGGGGATGTGGATGCAGGGCTGTGCTAAACCCAAGGACATCTTAGCTCTTTAGGTTCAAAATACCACAGAGCTTCTAGTCCGTCTCCTTCTCACATCTTCCAAGCAGGATACAGATTTTTAATAAAAGCTCTGTGAAAACTGAAAGAAAAAATAGGTGTTCTGAGCAGCTTTAATCCTGTTCTTTGAATTTATACAAAGAAGCTGGCTATTTGTCATTTCATTTCTCATGCTGTATTTCTACCTTCACTAAGTACACCATTGAGCAGCTTCACACCAGATTTAAATGAGAGGAAAACCACAGCCTTTCTAAGGGAAAGTCTCAATTGTGGCTGGGAGGGTCTGGGGGAGGAGAAGGACCCATTCTGTTAACTCAGTTTGCCTTCATACATTCTCTTTGAGTCCCATCTGCTTTGCTCCCACCTTTCCTCTGACACCTGGGGAGGAAGGAGATGCCATCCCCTTCTCAAGCCATCATGAGATTCTCCTGGGTCCCTGTCAGGTGTGGCACAGTAAAGGTGGGAGGGCCTGCAGTGCAGTGGGGCTGTGCTCTGCAGGGATGGATGCAGTTTCAGCCCGACCCCACGGAGTCTCCCGAGTCCAGCTGAGCCCATTCCTTCAGCGAGGCAGCACAATGCCACCACTCCTGACAGTGGGGATTTGTAAACTATAGGGTTTTTTTGCCCAAGTAAGCATTTTCTTCATACAATATAAACAATTATTTTGTTTAAGTGCTCCCAAATTTAGACACAATTTCTTGTCGGTAAAATGAAAGGATACTGAGTTAAGATCTCTGTAAGAAGGAGCTTTTAAGAGTGAAGTTTGGCTTCTTGCTGTGCTTGGTGGGACCAATGATCATAGCCAACAATTTTTGGTGATGCTAAGGTGAGAAAGAACAAGATCACTTCTCGCTTCCTTCCCCCTGGCCACCTCCTGGCTCTGTGCTGGTCAGACGGGGCAAGAGCTGTCCCTGTCCTTTGCCAGGACCCAGACCCCCAGGGCAGAGTGGGAGCTGCAGAGGTGCTGGGAATGTGGTCACTACCTTGGCTTTTGGCCCCATCTGGTGAGCTGTCATCACCAAGGATGAAGGATGTAAGGATGTGCTGGTAAGAAAAGGGGCAGGAAAAAAGTGGTTCCCAGTGTGCTGGAGGAGGAATAAACTCTAATGTGATCATCCCTGTCACAGAGGGAATATTTTACAAAGTATCCTGTCTATAATATAAGAAATATGCTAAACATCACTATTATGCTGCATTTGAAATGTAGAAATAAAGATAGAAGTTGAAAGGTAGAGCTATTGCCTCTGCTGGGTTTATAGCATGCTATCAGTAGAAGATGTTAACCCTAAAACCTCCTGGGAGCAGCTCGTTCACTGTGGGGAAAATGCTGGAATAGCCTTAAGGGTTAATAAAATGTAGCAAATTGAATTTTTTACCACTGTAGCTGACCATTATTTTTTGAGTTCTGGAATAAATGATTGAGCACAGAATGGTAACACAAACTGTTGCAAAAATCAATCTCCGTGTTAAATCTCACTTTTGTTTTGATTGAGGTGGAGTCAGTTATTAACTGCATGATCAGAGCACAGACGCTGAGTACTATTCTTTCCTTAATTGAGAATTGCTGTTACAGATACTTGACAGTGGTTCATAGTGGCAATAATCCCTTTTGAAAATGGTTGTTATTCTAGTCATAAGTAGCTTGCCAGGGCACTAACCCCAGCTTCACCTCTGATGGTTAGGAAAAGAATCTGGTTGGTAACCGATGATGTTTAGTGATTTCATGCTAGATAATTGCCGAACTAGCAAAGTAAGAAAACATAACTTTTAAAATATTTTACCTTTGGTTAGAAGGAAGGTGTGGGTTGTGAAAAATACTGTAACTCTCATTGTTCAAAATGAAAATTCGCTGCATACTGAGAGTGCTGACTTAAAAATTCTTGCACGTCTTTTGTTGATCTTGCAGGCTGATGCACACGACCTGCTAATGCGATGCTTGGCTGTCCATACAGAGCCATTCATCCATGTTATATGTGAATGAAGCTTCCTGGTTTGTACATGTGCTGTGTCACATTCCTCTGGTTTTCTAACAAAGCTTTTAATTGGTATGCTGTGACTAATGAGCATGAAGTCCCAGAGGAAATGGAGCAGAATTTTCCATTATCCACCAAGAAGCTTCAAGCACATAGATTATCAGGGCTTGAACTCCAGGATAAACCAGGGTCAAAGGCTCCAAGTATAATGGAACTTCAGAGCTTAATATTTTGCTTCCATAACATTAAATTAATAGTTTCTCAGCAAAACTGTATTGTCTGTCTGATGGCACTGTGCAAACTATAACTGGCATTTCACTTGGACATCAGATCAAATCCCTGACCCTTCACTGTTAAAGTTCCCGTAACAGTTGAATACTGAGGTCCTGCCTTTGTTCTGGTTTGGGTAATGATGTGCGGCATACTTTTGTGGGATAAATGTCTCTTCAGTTTCAAGCAGAGAACTTTCTCTTCATTCTTCTTCTGAAAAACCATTGTACAGTGTTGCTGACACAGGATTGCTGCCATATGGTGCACAAGAAGTGGTTGCATTTTGGGGGGCGAGGTTAAGAGCTCTGACTCAGACTTGAACATGTTCAGGACCACTTTGCTTTCAAGATTAGATGAGATTGGATGTAGTGAGACCAGCATATAGGCTACCTCTGCCAAGGAGAGCAAAGTAATTATCTTCTGTGCCTTATGTTCAGCACACCTACTAAGTATCCCCAACAGGCACAGTATCAAAGAAAATTTAAATTAACTTAAAAGCATAAAAAGATATTCAGAATATTACTGGAATTGGTGGAGGAAATTGTGGTTAGCTTTCCAATAAAGTATATGGAATAATATTTTTTACCAATTCACTCTTTTAGTATTTTACCCAGTATACAATTAATAATTTCCTCCTTTCTCATAGAGTCTCAGCGTGAGTTATGCTTTGCAGTGAAGCCACCAACCCAGAGAAAAAAAAAAAGAGATTTTTTTTTTAAGGTTAGTTTCAGCAGGGTCAGTTCCCTGAGCTGTCATGGTTCAGTGTGTGGCTGTGCAGAGGTCTGTGGAGACAGGGACTGGAAATGAGCAGCTGAGGGAAGAAGGGATGTCTTCTTGCAGCAACATTACCAGCTCATAACAGGTTAAAGCTCATGAAGCTATGGCTTACATCTTGGGAGTCCAGAATTAAATCAAATAATTCTAATTTCTTTTACATGTTGAAACTCCTCCATTGCAGAAAAACATCATGGTACTGGTGGGAGATGTGTGGGGTAGGTTGGTCCTTCTGGTGGAGGTGGCTCCTTGCCTTCGCAGCAGCTGTGGCTGCAAGAAAGCCACCTTTCATCTGCTCCTCTCTTACACATTTGGTTTGCTTTGTTTCCTAGCTGGTGGGCTCTTGTAGACCCTCTCTGTTCTCATTCTGGGAGGGAGGTGCCAGAGGTGCTGTCACCTCTTGTGTTTGGTGCATGAGTGCCCAGTGTCTCTGGGCGGTGTAAGTGTGTGTTTGCAGTGAGGAGAACAAAAGGTGTTCTGTGGTTCTGTGCATCTTTTTGAGAAACAATAAGGGAATTGATGCTCCAGAAGTATCTTGGACAGTTGTTTCACAATACAGAATTGGTTTCTTTTGTTCGCATATTGAAGAAATTCTATATTAGCGCTGTATTATAAAATATTACGGTTGTATTATTAGATTCAAAGGTTACCAGGTGCAAATACTAGGAGCAATAAGTACATTGTGTATTCAGATTGTGATATATTGTCTTTTTATCCTGTGAGGAAGGGGTTTATGCTTCCTCAGCCATCAGGAGTTCTGCGAGCATTCTTAACCATGGATAGCTGTAAATACTTGCCTGTCCTTTTCTACTGTCACATATACCAAGGGGACAAACTCACGGTGGTACCAGAACATGGTACCTATTACTGCTTTAAAGCCCACAGAGAAGGGAAAGGGGAGTGGAGTTTAAAGGCTTTGGTTACATTCTAAATGCAGGTAAGAGAGCACAGCTGATGTACTCCAGGGTGGAATGGAGTATATCCATTTACTCATCTGGGTTGCTGTACTTAAAGTACAAAAAGCCAAGGGAGTTGAGGTGAAGGTCAGTACTGCCTTTCATTTTCATTTGACAGATCCTGTAAAACCCAGAGCGTGGATGTCTGCTAACCACTGTTACACTGTAGGTTGTATTCAAGGTGTGACCCAGCAGCATTGCAAAATGTGCCAGAGCTTCATCTCTGGAACACCTCCTGGCTTTCTGGAGAGCAGAATGCCTCACAGCCCCTGAGCTGGGGCACAGGTGCAGCCCTTCTGGGCTCTGTAACAGGGTGCCAGGGGCTGCTGGAGCTCCCCAGACCACATGCCTGGACTTAGTGCTGCTCTGACCTTCTGGCATCTTGCTTTTGTTTGGGAGCCCACAAGTGGAAGGAGAATTCCTCTGTCCAGTCCAACTCCTTTGTCCCAAAGGGCAGTGGTGTTGAATCACACTCACAGATTTGCTGGTTTCCAACTCAAAAACCACCTTGGTTTTCATACTTACTGTGCATTTTGGAAAGCTGTTTGGTCCATCATTCCTTTCCCTTGCCAGAATTGTAACATTTCTGCTGTGCAAAGAACAAAGACCTTTACCACTCAAAACATCTCCTGTACTGAAAAGGTGGAACTGTAATAGTCTGCCTGTTTCTCTGTGTAGGAAAATGTTTGGGAAAGTCCTCCCACAATCCCCCTCTAGTTTTTTGACCCCTTGTGCTGCCATGACAATCTAGAGAAGTCACATGTTTTTTATTTTCATGCAGGTGAGAGAGAGGTGATTATAAGTATGCTTTGGAACCCATGCCTTGGGTGAAAACTATTATCCAGTAGAACCTCCAACCTTGTGCCTTTAAAAATCAAACACGTTTTCCTACCAACTTTAACAGATACCCAAAGGCACAAAAACCTTAAAGAATTTTCAGGCTACAGCAGGAACCTAAAAAATTGCTCTTCCCAGATCCCACCACTGTATTCCCCAGAATAATTACACTTTTTGACAAATGGGATTTTGGCAGCTGTACAGAAATGACCTCTTTCTAGTCAGTAGTTCAACTTTTCAGAGAAGTGTGTATAGAGTGATACTACTTCTTAAATAAAATAAATGCTAATATATGCTAATGTCTAATAATTTCACATTTGTATTTTTGGTTTTATTCTTTTCATTAAAAGCCTAGAAAATTTATTCTGAATTTTATACTTACATTTTAGAGAACAATAAAGCTATAACCTTTAAGATCATTACTGCTTTATAAAATGAGGGTAAAGGTGTTTGCTTTTTTAGTGCTTTGGGAGATATTCATATTCTAGTAAAATATACCACACTAGTTAATCTGGATCTTCACTAAGCAAATGTAAAAGTCAAACATTTTAAAAGAGTGAGAAATACTTCATTTTCAACATTTTTCTGCAATAAGATGCCATGTCCTACTTTTTAGTGCTTGGTTTGTTGAAAAGATCAGAAGTACAGCCCTTATTGACTTAGTCCTGTGCTGAGTGTAAATTCGCACAAAGAAGAGCAATTTACCATGTGACTGACCTTTTTCAGTGCAAGACGAAGAAATGTGCTGTTAAGGTTACCGGAGTGTGGCAGGATGTTTAATCAGCTTCTTTGCTTTAAAGAACAGTAGGAAGGAGATGAGGCATTAAAGACGATAGCTTCTTGTAGATTTTAACTCATAATGCCAGGATCTGAGTACAATAGCAGATTAAATCTCTGTAGGGGAACTTCCTACTGGACTTTCTATTTTTAGATGTTTGTGGCTGCTTCTTCCTTCACTTCTCACTAGTTGGCTTTTGCTCCCTTGAAGAGTTGAGTTGCTTTCTCTGAGATCTACTTCCAAACTCTGACAACATATTCCTGTTAAGAGCAATTCTTTTTTCTCGGTTTTGTAGAAAAGGCAAAGGAAGACGGTATAAATGAAGCCATGCACCTTCCTGTTGTATTTCAGTGCATGAATGAGGTAAATTCATGGCTTTGAGCACTAAATGTTTGCAACGCTCTTAGCGTGTGTGTAACAGCACGGCAAACTTCCATGTAATAATAGCAAATCAACCCAGATTTGCTTGTGCAGCTGGGTAAGGAGGGTAGGCTGGTGTTCTGTGCATTCAATTTATCCCTCATGTTTGAAAATGCCCCAGAGCTGTGTGTGTCTCCTCTGAGTCATGCACGTATCCGTAAGTCAGATGGCTTCACCTGGCTGCCTTTTCTCTCTAACCAACATGGACTGGTTCCAGAATAGCTCTTTATTTTAGGAACAGCACCTTTTTCCTCTACTGCCCCCCATGCCCTCTCTCAAGAGAATAATTTACAATAGGAATCCTGATTCTAATCTATCTCAGAGCTGGCACAGCTGAGGTTATGATATTAATTTTAATTACTATGAGAACTTCTTCCTCTTCTCCACTGTCCATCCTCAGGATGTTGCAGTTCTGTGCATCAAAACCCACCACTCTCTGCCCCTATTATGATCTTTTCAGAGGTTCACATATCTTGCATTTCACTGTCTTTCAAAGTCCATTTTTGTGTCCATTCTGCTCTTGGGGTTGGACCAGATGATCTTTAAAGGTCCCTTCCAACCCAAACCATTCTGTGATTTTGTAATTTCTATTCTAATTCAGGCAATGCATATGTATTTTTTGGAAGTTTCAGTAACCATTTCTTTATTTGTCATTTGCATTTTTGGCTCATATATTTACTACTAATTTGCACCTTTTGACAGTCAATGATCCTTATTTTTAATAAGGTATATTAACACAGTGAAACTGTTATAATATTACAGAAATATTCTCCTATTAGTCTTGTATATTTAGATGAATGCTCTTCTTTTCCACTATAACGAATTTTCATTTTATTGTTTTTTAATGAAGCAGTGTGGTGGGTTGACCCTGGCTAAATGCCAGGAGCCCACCAAAGCTGTTCTATCACTTCTCTCTTCAGCTGGGCAGGGGAGAGAAAATGCAATGAAATGCTTGTGGGTTGAGACAAGGACCTGGAGAGATCACTCACCAGGTACCATCCCAGAGAAAACAGACTCTGTGTGGGGAAATTAGTCTAATTTATTACCAGTCAAATCAGAGTAGGATAACAAGAAGTTAAATCTTAATACACAACCCTCCCTTCTTCCCAGGTTTATCTTTATTCCTGATTCTCTACCTCCCACCTCCAGCAGCGCAGGGAGATTGGGAGTGGGGGTTACAGTCAGTTCATCACACGCTCCTGCTGCTTCTTCCTCCGCAGGGAGAGGACTCCTCACACTCTTCCTCTGCTCCAGCATGGGCTCCCTCTGAGGGGAGACAGTCCTCCACCAAGCTGACATAAACCCTCCCCACAGGCCGCAGTTCTTCACCAACTGCTCCAGTGTGGGTTCCCCACAGGGTCACAAGTCCTGCCAGCAAACCTGCTCCAGAATGGGCTCCTCCCTCCATGGGTCCACAGGTCCTGCCAGGAGCCTGCTCCAGCATAGCCTGCTCAGGGGGTCACAGCTGCCTTCTCTCACCACAGAACTAGCCTAAGTTCTCATGTATTTGTCACCAGTCTCTCCTTGGACTGGGCTGTTTTGTCCATGGCTTCCTTGTGCCAGGGAGATCCCCTGGATGCTGGATTTCAGGCTGATAGAGATGGGGAAAACCTCAGCTGTGAGGGCAGAGGATGGAGCTCCAAGAAGCAAGGAGGTGTGAGGAGAAGTGGCAGGATTGCTGCATGTTGGATATGGGAAAGTCTCTTCCCTCCCCTAACTTCTAGGTATCTCTTGACTCCCCCTTGGATCTGGCTCAGCTTGTCTGGAAGGTGGAATTAAATCTGAATACAGTTTTTGCTCTCTGTGTCATAAGGATTGTCAAAACCAGAATTACAAGCATTAGTTTATTAGTTTTAAGAATGGTATAGCTGAGATAAAAGCATTAGCTGCATCACTGAAACAAATCTCCCCAATGATACTGACACATTACCCTGCAGAGGACACTTATGAAAAGTGTTACAGTGGGTTATTTAAGGGACTGTTCAGAGATACACCTCCAAAGGAAACTTCTGTAGCAGCAAAACACACATGCACAGCAATAGCAAGTTGTCACGGGTTACACCTGTACTTCCTGGAAAGGAATTAAGGCAAAACAGGGGCACACCAAGTTTTTGGAAGAACTGGAATGAAAGTTCTGAGTCTCTGTTTGAGCTGTGGTGTATGAGCCTGGCAGCAGCTGCTTCTCCCCACCTCTGCCTTGGCTGTGTCCAGGGTGACTGTGACAGAGGAGGCTACAGTCAGGAATGGTTTTCATTTTTAAAAAAAGTATTAACAGCAGCAAAAACCTTCTGTGGGTTCTTCATAATCAGTGATAACATGATGAGTAAAATGAGGATATGGTAAAGACCACTAGAAAAACTTCATTCACTGCTAAATAGCAATGTTATGCAAAATAGCTGCAGCCTCTTACTGGGTCCCGCTACTACCCTCCTTTCATTTCTCTTCCAAAAAGAGGCAAAGTTCATGGGTGTAGGAAGGGTAGCTGCAATTTATTTTCTTTATTCCCCAAAGATGCTTTTTGGGCACTGTAAAATGAGATTTCAGTTTTGCAGAGCCCTGCAACGGGCCCTACATAGCTTGGGACCCTGCTTTGGGAACCATTGTCTTGGACTTTAAATGTGAAATCAAGACAGCATCTGTTTGCATTTAGTCTGCTATTTAAATGAACATGGATTTTGGTATGGCAACCTAATTAGTTTGAGACGGCACTCCTTTTCCTCATATGAAACAAAAATCATCAACTGAATAAATCTGTAACAAATTTTATTGACATTTTGGGAGGTGCAAGCATTGCTAGTGTCAATTAAAAGTATTGTCACATGCTTTCCCAGGACAGAATTTCAGTATATCAGTGCATTTTCATACCTGCTGTCTCTATGGTAGCACTGCTAATCAGATGGCAGGTAGCCACGAGCCATCAAACACATCTCTCTGCATTTCTCCCAGGAGCATTTTTATTTCCCTGCTTCCTAATGAAGGATTTCTTTGCCAGAAAACTTGTGGAAATATTTTTCCTGTATTTCTTCAGACTTTTCCCAGTAGAGAGTATCTTTCAATTTCAGCTCTTTTCCTCTGTCACGTTGACCCCACCGCTGTTCTTTCTGGATTTCCTGCACATTTTGTTTTTCCAAGTTTCCGTTTGCAGTTTGTGATGATTCTTTTGCACTGATGGAGCATCTGCCCATAATTTGCAATTTTCTATTGTGAAAAACCACTTTGTTACAGTGAGGCTTTGATTCAGTGACAAATTCTAGTTCAGTCTGTTATTCTCAAAGATGACTGACTTCTAGTCATTTAATTTCAACCCTTAAATGAGCAGCCTGGGCTCCTGATACAGCAAATAAAACCTCCATAGAGGAGTCTAGAGCACTCTCATCTTCCTGATCATTCATCAGATTGTCTTAAATTGATCAGGGATGGGGGAAGGTATGTCCTTAGGAAGGACTTTCTTTGTCTCTTGCTTTTTATGGAAGCTGATGATCCTGTTGTGCTGTTACAGTTCTTCCGCGTCACATATTAGTATTAAAAGGTTAGATCATGGTTTCTCTGTTTTCCAAGTCTGCAGCAAGGTCAGAAAAAGATATGAGCGAGGGATTGGTAAATCTAGGAGTGGCATGCTGTACTGAAGAAGCCTGTGATTACCAATCCAATGCTACATAAAAATCTCATGGAGAATGTTTTTTGTCAACACAGTTTCCACAGAAGAGTCCTGGGAAGGTTGTGAAGGCTGAAGTGCTCACAGCACAGCTGAGTTTTCAAGATTTTATATCAGATCTCAGGGTGAAGGCATGAACTAAACAGGGACAACTGTGGCCTTCCACCCTTCTTAAGATGCTGGGGCTGCAACATCAGTCTCTCTGCCAAAATCCCTTAATGGTACAGACGGATCTCTGAGAGGGAATTTCACAAGCTGTTGTGCAAAGCCCCTTTCTCTGGCTTATAAGAGAGGAGGGGAAGTGTTCCAGGCTGAAGAAATGAAGAAGAGACAGAGAACACTATCTTTAAAAACACCCAGCTACCCCAAACAAACCCAGAAACCGAAGGACCCTCTATCTTCTCAGTTGCTGAATTCAGCTAACACCCATCTTTCATCATTGCTGTACCAAGGCTGATCTCAGGGTCTAGCATATGGTTTAACTATTGACTTGGCTTCCACTTAATTGAAATCTTTGAAATGAGATTGTTCCATGCTGTGCAGTGCACATTTCTACAGCCACTTGCTAAATATTTTGCCTTTTCCATGCCTATTAATGACAGTAAAGTTGTCAGGAGGCTGTTGCCACCTGAACCTTTTTGTCCTTGTCTGTCGTCTGACTGTTGACCCTGCCATATGGGGTGAATGCCCAGATCTTGCAAGGCTGTGTGGTGCTGATGTAGAAATTTTCATTTAACATTCATGGCAAAGACAGTCTGTCCTCTGTTGGCATCCGTAAACTATCACAGGTTTGTTTAGAAGACTGGCTTATAAAAATACACACAGAGAGTGAGTGAAAACTTGTTTCCTTACTACAAGTGATCTTAACAAAGAGCTTTCCGGACTTGAAAGGCAAGACAGGCAAGCATTATGCTAAGATTTAGGTTTCTGCAGTAGGAAGTCTTTTAAAACAGCTCATGGAGATGTCCTTTCAGAAATATCTGTGTTGACATTTAATAAAGTGGTTGTCAAAATTTTGGGATGGGGGTTGTTTGGTAGGGGTTTTTTTAGTTCATGAGGTTGTTCCTGCCTGTAGATTGAGATTGCTTCCTTTTGCTGTTGAAGGCTGAGGTTGGAAAGGAAGACTTACTGCAATCTATTTCAAGAATAGTCTGAGGAGGAGGAAATTCCCTTCTTGTTCCTAGTAACTCTCTGCTGGAGGAGGAGAATAGTTCAGTAAGTTAAAACATTTAAATGAAGTTTTGATTTCATACATCTTGTTATTATCTAGAAATTTAATTGTATTTTAAACATAGTATGTTTTATCTTCTTTGTTAAGGGGGAGGGACTGTGGGTATTGTGTAATATCTTTGAACTCAGTAGATACTAATTTGGTGAATTAGCAAGGGTGAAATGTTCAGTAAGAAAAGAAAACAATAGCAGATCCACTACTGCTTGTTATTACAAAGCGCCAGTCTAAGCTGCTGGGTACCTCTGAGAGGTATTAGCAGTGCATTTCATTATCCAGGATCTTGGATTAAGAGACAGGGGTATTTTTGCCCATCCATGCATCTGTAATGTTCTTATCTTTTCAGATGTTTCAGATAGCTTTAGGGTACTTCCACCAACAGTTTAGAATCAAGGGTTCTGCTTAAATATCAATAGTAGAGCAATCCTAACCTCCTTCAAGGCAGAGTTAGATACCCTAGGTGAGCAGAGTAGAATGAGAGTGTTTGTCTAGATGCATTTCTCTTTTGCTTTAATCAGAAATAGAGTGGTGTTCAAGGCATTCCTAATTCTGTACTTCATCCAGGAGCGTGTGCTGCCATGCTGGGAGCAGTGGCCATGTGGACCTAGGTATGGAGACACTGTGGAAGCGTTTGTGCTCCTCCGTCACGTGAGGAAGGTGCTCCTGGTGCAGTGGGGTGTCTGCTGAAGCGCAGTGGGAGCCCCCCAAGTCCCCTTGCCCTCTGCTCTTTCCCCACAGGGCTGATGCAGGGAGGCAGCTTGGGTGCAGCAAGACAAAGCCCAGGATCTGTCTGTGCCTCCCTGCCTGCTCCTCGGCTGTCAGTAGGAAATTTGTCTTCATCCCAGTGGCTGTGATTCCACTGCTGTTTATGGGCTCCTTGTAGGAGCTGTTATAAACATGCCAAAGAGGCTCTGCACCCCAAAAGTCTTAAACTGCTGAAAATTCACATTTGTTCTCCTTTTGCCACCCCTAGGAACTGAGCTTGGGTAAGCAAATTCTTGAATTTTTATGCAGCAAAACTCAAAGAAAGTAATTAATTTAAAAAAAATGAGAATAAGCTGGAGATGGAAGAAACATCTTCTGCCAGATAATTTATCAAGTGTTCTCTGCAACCCTTTTCAAGCCAAGAATGTTGCTGCAGCTGTGAGTTTGCTCATGAAGCTGCTTGATTACCCAGGTGAGCCACCCTCACACACTGTCCCCACTATGTACGTGCTAGCCTTTCAGAAGAGACACATTCCAGCACTGAGTGTCTCATCCTGTCCCATGATCTGCTTTGGGACTTGGCCAGGTGGGACTTTTATCTTCTGCAGACAGTATAACCTGCTTTGAATTTCTTAAAGATCTCTGTCAGATAGGTGTGCCAGTATGTGAAACTATTAATTTCAGTTCATTTCAGTCATGCGTCTGTTTCAGCAGATTATTGCTACATTTAAGTGAAAATCAAGTATTTAACTGAGAGAGAATTTCTGCAATGCATTTTAAAGTATCATTTATTATATTATGAGTAATAGCCTGAAACTCATAGCAGAATTCATTGGACCATTATATCACATGCTGTGCAGGAAATTCTTGTCCATCTTGATAGAGTTTATAGTTTAATTGATGATGAGCAATTTAGAGAGGGAGGGATATGCTGTGAAACATAGACGTGTAGCATTATGTGTCTGTGAACACAAGTGTGTATATATGGGATAGTTCAAAGTTTAATAATTAATAACTTAATGTCTGTCTTCCAGTCTATACAAATTTATAAAATTTTGAGTAGTGTCAAATAACTAAAGGTTGTGGCATTCTCTTATTTCATTTTTCTCAAATCACTTTATTTTCCTGTAACTTTGTGCCTTTGTATTTCTTGCAAGTGAAAGCCCAGATTTCAACTTTTAGACTATATGTTAGACAAATTTCAGGAATTCACATATTCTACTTTCATTTTTATTCTGCCATTGAAAATACAGGGAAAAAAAAGGACAATTTGCCTGAAAAACATATTAGGTGCTTTTAGTGTGTTTCAGGTATTCAGAAATTTTAGAACTATCTCTTCCTTTAAATAAAACTAAATGCATTGTCATGTCCAGTGCTGAGAAGTGACGTTGTAAGGCAATTCTTTTTGTACTTGTAAATAAGCTTCCATATGCAAGTACTTTGAAAGTGTTTTTTAAATCTGCTGCATCTGTGTCTGATGTTAAAAGCATGAAAAAACAGACAAAAAACAAGCCCTCCTAATGGCCTGAAACTTCAGAATAAGGATACATATTCTAAACTGCTTATCTTTAATTTAAAATAGCAAACATAAAACATAGACGCCTTCCTATGCTTTCTCCATGAGCTTTACTGTTTTATAGACCTTCTCTGCCAAACTTCCTTGTTCTTGCTCACAATTTTCTTGTCTGGGCAGAGACAGTTGTTCCCTTCCAAGCTCTGACCAGAGCTGTTTTGATGTCACATCGTCTGCAGGGTTACACAGCAAAATACTCGAGCCTCTTTCTGCAAAACCTGGAGCACCCAGTGCCCCCTGCCTTGGCACCCTGGTCAATGGCCCCTGCCAGGCATGGCACAGGCAGGACTGTGGAGGAGCTGTGGCACTGCAGAGAGAACCAGGGCAGCCAAAGCCTCCTGACTGTGGGGCAAACACCACTGGGTTGAATTTAGAGTTATAGAAGCAGCTCAGATGGGGAGAGCTGTGGTCTGACAAACGCCTTTGGAGAGAGGGCTCATCCCATTTCCACCAGGAGGCTTAGCAGCAGAAACCATGGCCTGGCACCCAGACTGAGTGGTAGTAGGTTTGTGCAAGGTGTGTGACACTGTGAATGGACTGACACTGAATTTGTGTCAGGGTGGCAGAAGCTGTTGTAGTCCAGCAGCTGAGTATTGGTAAATTAAGCCAGTGACAAAGCATAGAGAGACTAGGTCAGCAGAGCCATACTGGTTTAAAACTTAAATAAGTGAATTAGGTTCATTAAAAGATAAACCTAAACATTTTATTTTTTCACCTGGTAGTGTTTAGCAGTATTATATTCTATGTAAGGAAATTGTGGTGTCTTTTTAGGAGACAGTAAGGCTTCTTATGTGTTTAAAATAAAAGTTAAAACACATTAATGAAGTTATGTAAATGTGAGAACCACCTTGTGCAGATATTATGAAGCTACATTAAATTTTGCCTTGGCAGCTTAGCTTTGCCCTAAAAAACTTAAAGTGGTGGGTTTTAAGTCAACAGAATTTTTTATGTCATAGTTTTGCTGGAAGTTGTGATTTTTATAGATTGGTGAGGTTCAGCATGGTAAGTGGAAATTTATCCATCACTGGAAACTATGTGAAAATGAGTTTTACTTATTGTTTGGATTAAAATTGATTATCTTCTTATTTCTGTACTTATTGATTAATTTAAAGTATAGGAAAAAAAAAATTACTAGGTTATATAACAATGGCTAAATCTTGACAATAGTTTTGTAGGAAACAGACCATGTAAATGCAAAATCAGAATGGTGTGTTTTCCTAAAGCAGTACCATATGTTAGTTGATTAACAAATTGTAGGGTTATTAGAAGATCTTGGCTGCTGGTAAGAAGGAGCATCTGTTTTCTAAGTCTTTTATCTAATATGTGTAAAGACTTTGCCAAGTCAAGTTTAAGTGTTGGGATTTTTTAGGGGGTGTATATCAGCTATACGTTCCTTGGGTATGTTTCTTTCCATAGGCGACACCAATGCGTTGTTGGGATTTAAATCTAACCCTATTCCTGTGAAGAACATGCAGTAACATTAAGAAGTAATGCTTAGTATCCCACGTGCAGGTATTTTATAAGATCAGTTCAAAATTCTGCCAGCATCACAGCTTGTGTTTAGTCTAAAACTTTATGTTTTGTTGTGTTTTTATCTTCAACCAGACATCAACTCCAGTAACTTAATAGCAATTATGAAAGTTTCGTTTTCCTTCAGAACTTAGCAGCTTACACTGATGGCATTGGAGTGTGTGCAAAGTGTCAAGTGTGGGTGCCTGCATCACTGTAACTCCAAAAACAAGTGTCATGAGATTTACAGAGTAAAATGTACCTCCACTTACGACCTATTCTGAGATGTTCCAGAGTTTTGAGTGGTTAATCAATCTTATGACACCGGCTTGGAGCAGAATCTCTTGTGGTCTAGCCAGTTTTGAGGCTGTAGGGAGAGCCAACAGCCTGAGGCTTCACCCTGAAAACAAATGAGGTTTTAGAGAAAGACTGAAGATTTTAAGATCTTTCAGGGCTCTCAAAGAGAACTTTTACTCTTCTGTGTTCAAAATCAGTTCGTGGTTTCAAAAGCAGCATCTAAGAATAGCTTTAACATTTCTTATCCAGGCCTGATGAAGTTTCTGGACTTTCCTATAGGGATCTTGCCAGCCACAGGGAGCCCGTAGGACATGCTTCTGCATGTTCTGCTCTTGGGGCTCATTGTGTTTCATTGAGGATGAGAGACAAATGAAAGTTTTAAAAAGAGCTTTTTTTTTAAAAAAAAAATAGTGGTTTGCATGTCATTAGTGTCTCTATTGTCAAAGTCTGATTTCTCTGTTCATCCGATTTCCCCATACTTTCATTAGAAGGCTGTAATTTGAGGCTGTGAAGGAAGTTTTGACACAGACAATGGGTGGAGATCAACCTATTTTCTCTAAGCTCTGGGACTTTCCATGGTAGGAAACTGTTTAGTTTTGCAAAAGTTGCCTGTATTTCATTGGCAGGACATTGAGCACAGTCGGGTCATGACCACAGAGTGAAAAGCTAGGACAAGTCTTGAGATGAAGCAGCAAGATGGGAAGTGAATTCCCTCTCCTGCTGCTGGGCCGTGTGTTTTAGGGGACAGCAGCTTCAGCAGCTGCAGGAGGTGGGTGCTCGCTTTCCCTCTCGGTGGTCGTGCTCATGCTGAACAGCCTTCAGCAGCTGTAACCCCCCAGGCCGGCTCTCAGCCTCTCACCAGCCCAACTATCCACTCTATCCAGCTACCGACAGCTTTAGAAACTCAGTCTTTTCACTATGCCTTTGTCTCTAAATAGCTTTTCTTCCTGTGTTTCTTGGGGGGTGCTAGGTGAGGCAAAGTAAGATATGTTGTCAGCAAACTACGCTGAAGACGATGAGCCAAGAGGTGAGAGAAGCGGCAGCTGAGCAGGCTGTGGCAGGATGCACACGTGTGTTTGCGTGAGAGAAGTGTTACCTCTCTCTGTGGTGCCACATGCTGCACAGCTCTAGATCCCACATGGCTCAGCAGAGCCCAGTGTGGATGCTGCAGTGTGTCTACACGGATCGGGGTCAAAGTGTAGAAGGAAGCGCTGTTTGCAACCCTTCTGGCATAGCCACAGCAACCACTCATGAAGTGTTACTGACAGAAGTTTTAAGAGCAGGCTTCATGCTTCGGTTTTCAAAGTCTGGACAGGAATCATGCAACAGCTCCATCTGGTATGAGATTGCAAACAGAAATGTAGTGCAAGGGAAAGACAGACTGTCCTCAGCCTTGTAAAGCAGTGTTTTATGGTAGTGAGAGTCTCCTCAGAATATGATCTGGGTTAGATTGTTTTGTTTCAAGAGAGAAGTCTTTTAGAAACTGATTGTCTAGTGTGCTGGCAGCAAAACAGTATGACAAAAAGTGTTGTGCAAAAATAGAAATAGGAAAGTCTTCATACAGAGAATCTGGAACATGAGTCTAAAATTTAGAATTAAACATATGCTTGGCTCTTGAGGAAAACAGTCTACATGGGAATCACTCACTGTCTAAAACATTGTGGATATGTTAGAAAGAGTATTAGGAGATATTTCCATGTATAGAGAGTACGTATTTTTCCAAATAAAAATTAATTTTATTTTATTCTCAGAACTATTTAAGGAAGTGTCATGCCATCCAAAAAACAGATGTTTTCAAGTGATGACCACTACCTCCATTGGAGAGCTGCCCACTGAACAATAAGTGCTCTACTCTGCTGCGTGCAAGAGTCAGCTCCTGTAACATTGGTCCTGTATGTGCTAGGCATTTAGTCTAATGCATATGCTGCTGTACAGTCATGGAGAGGTGTCTCAGGAGACTAATTCACCCCATCCTGAAACAGGTGTCTAGATTCAGTGCAATGAATTACCTTCAGCAGGTTCCTCTTTCACTTCTGTGGTTACTAAGTGGATACTAGGTGGGCATTTGCTTGTACTTTTGATGGCTGGGACTAAGTGAGGTCTGGCAGGCTGGCTTCCCTGCAGAAGAAGGAAGGTATGGGATTCTTTGGTGGAATCTAAGCAGAAGTCCTGTCAGCTAGAAAAGAGCACTCTTATTTTCTCTCATTTGCAGTGCCAATATTGCAGATGGTGTAAAACATGTCTAGAACAACCAGTGCATCTGCCAGCCTGCAGCCACCTTTGCAGGTCCGTGTGCAGAGCCCTGGTCTCCAGCAGAGGACAGATTTGGCTGCTCTACACAAACCACAGTATGCAAAGGTTGCTTATGCAAGGTGTTACGAACTGTGGGTGCTCCGCACCCATGAAGCTTTTGTGATTTTTTTTTTTTAACTACTTCAGATTTTCTGGATGAGGAGTTACTAAGATACATCACTGTATATCGTGTCAGATGTACACCACTTGAGAAACAGTATTTAATCATGCAAATAAAATGTTTACAAAGAGTCTGCTGCAATAGACTGCCAGACTCCAAGAGCTCCTGTTACAGCAGAAGCTCCAAGTGCACGATACTCCTCACTACTCTGACGTGTTTCTGCAGTTAACACACAAGTATATAATCTCAGGTATGAAACTGCCATTGCTTTGATAATTCTCTAAGAACTGCTTTCTAAAGTACTTGAAAATCTAATGAGATTCTGGAGAGGTCTCTTTCAAGTCAGCCAGTCATAACATTCCTTGAGAAATTGCTAGTAAAAAGTTTCTTACAGTGCATCATTGCTTAATAAAAGGTGTATTATTCTTTGCCCTTGAAAAATGTCTCCTGACTTAAAAAAAAATCTCCTGTTTCCTTGGACTGAGAAAGCGTAGAGATGGTTACACATCTCAAATAGGAAATAGTCAAAGCAAATCTCCAAGGGACTACAGGAACAAAGCATATGATGCCTTCATGCAAGGTTGTGTGCAGCAGCATGAGCAGATATTCAGATTTTGTGCTTCTAAATGAGCAAATTACCAATCACCTACCAGATCCTAGTGCTGCCTTATGGAGTACTGTGTGCTGATCTGCACAGCCTTGCCTGCCATACACCAGGTCCCATATCCCAGGGAAATGGGGAAGGGCAGGGGAGGCTTGTTGCCACGCTGTGCTTCAGTCTAAGTCAGGACACCTAAAGTCCTCCAGAGTGGCTTCTCAGTAGCAGGGAATTGATGCGGGGGAAAAGATGATCTCAGCCCCCCAAACTGTACAGATCCCTTGTTCCAAAGGTTTAACAGTGTTCTGACACTTGATGGTATCCAGAGCCCTGGATGCTGATGCTGTGTAAGATTTATCCTGCATTGTCTGTCACCTCTGTGGAATAGCTGAAGCACCGCAAATTCGTTCTCTAGCTTCCGTTGCACAAACTTTCCTGCGTAGACAATTTTCTACAACAGATGAGACATGACTTAATATATTGTATGCCATTCATTTTCTCCCATATCCTCTTTTCAGGAGGAGATTTCCATGTGATTCTCACTAGAGAGCACAGTGTTTTGATTACGTCTAGGGTTGCTATTTTTCTGTGGTAATGTGCTTCTATTTCTTTATGTTTAGCACATCTTACAAAGTGTTGCTGTCAATATTACGGCTTCTTGTACCTTGTCAAGTGTAAGAGCAGTTGTAGCAGGCCCAACAACCTGTCTTGAATGGTGATTTTTACCTAAAGAAGAATGTGGGATCAAGGAAAGTATGTAGTCATATTTCTGGAATATCCTCCCAGCTCCCAGAAATATGCAATTAAAAGATTACTTGAGGGAAACCAAGGATTATGTCCTTTTTCTTAACAGTGCTCAATGAATTTTTTTTTTTCCATTAGCTTGTTTTTTATTTTTTTAAACTTCTCTTAACTCAGTAACTGCAATGTTCTACAGCGGGAAGTTCCCCAGCTTACCAGCACTTCCATAGTGCTCTGTGAAATTAATATTCACATCCATGTAGTTTGGAATCATTAGCTTACTTCTTTCATTTGATGACCCTACAGTCTGTATTGAGGGAGACAACGAACAGCCTTTTTCCATTCAGCTTCTGTCACTCATGTTTATAGACCTCAAACAGATGTCTGAGTCATCTCTTTTGGTAATGGAGAGTTCTACATAATTCAGTTGTTCCTTGTACAGAAACTCTTCTATAACTTTGATCATCCATGCTGCCTTTTTCTAAACATTTCTGTTGTATCTTTTTTGACCAGGAGTAAATTAAAATTGCATGCAATATTCAAAATGTGAGTAGACTGTGGATTTGTACAGTAGCATAATGGTATTATCTGCCTTGTTCGCTCCTCTTTTCCTAGCATTTTCTAACATTTATTTGGTTTTTTTAATCACTAAAGAGCACTGAGCTGAAATTTTCAAAAAATGGTTATAACCTCAAACTCTCTTTTTGAGCGATAATAGTTTGTTCAATGTCAATGTGCATCACTTTACATTTGTCTAAATGGGATTTCATCCATCAATTTACAGCCTAGTCAGTGAATCTTGTGAAGTCTCTTCCTTGTAACCAATCCTTGTCTTCCCTGAATATCAGAATATACTCAGTAAGCTCTGCCACCTAGCTTAAACCCCTTTTTCAGCTCACTAACGTTGAGAGCTGCCTGAACCAGTCCACTCTGTGTGATTGGTAATCTACATCTCCAGGGAAACTTGGCTTTTGTTCCTACAGGGTTTTTCCTATCTTTATTCAGTTTTCTATCAGTGAGAAGATCTCCTCTCTTTGTTTCTTTACCAAGGGATGTTGCTACATGCCCTCTGGAAATCCAAGGGAGCCATGCCTGCTGGCTATCACATCGGTTTTCTCACTGGGCTGGGAAATGGCAGCAGTTTTTGCTTCTGCTTTCCTTGACCCATATGATCTTGTGTTTCAGGTTCTCTCTGCAATATTAAATTGCTAATTTCACAGTACCGCATTTGTCGGTTGCTACTTGCCTTAACACATTGTCCACATGGAACCTGTCAAGAGCCCTATTGGAGAGGGACATATGCTGCTTTCTGAAGTTGGGGGAAGTGTTAATGGTTCTTATTTTAGCTCCATCAGCAAAAGAAAATTACAAGCGATAGTGCCTCTGTGGCTAAATTTGTGGTTTATTGAAACTGTGGCAGAGCCCACAAGATGAGGAGAGAAAATAATGTCTGATTTTAAATTTCAGCTGTTGGCTGCAGCTGCAGCTTTCAGAAAGCTTTTCAGCCTGGTTCCTGTCCCATTTTCTCCTAGCTTCCTTTTACTGCAAAGGGAAGCTGAATTGCAACATTGAACACTGCATGGCTTCGGTTTTTTAGTACGCAAACAACTTTGACTTTAACCGGCATGGTTCTTAGCATAGGTATTATCAGATGTACATTGTTTAAGTAGGGGATGAGGAAACAAAAATTTTCAATTCATTTTTAAAAGTCTGAATATGTAGCAATCCAATAGATGTTTTGAAATAAATAGGAGAATTGTTTGAATTTTCTGCAAGGTGCTGAGTTTTTATGTTAATGTTTAATTGGGATGTCACTTCCTCAATAAAATAATAGCATCAGAATTCACAGTTACTTACATATTGAAATTTACATATTGAATATTACATATTGAATATTACGTATTACATATTGAATAAAGCTGCTGTATTCTTGCAAGTGGTGACAACTACTGCAAGATGAAGGGGAATTAGTCTCTCACTTGATAAAAAAATCTCTGTGGCATAGCAGTCCCATGCTGATGAAGACAGCTGAGGAACTGGAAACATGTTACCTTTCAACAAGCAAGGCTTTATTCGTTTCTTGGAAACACTCCTGAGATTTACACAGCACTATGAAGAAAAGGTATTTAGTGATGATTTGCAAAACATTGCCACAGTCTTTATGTCTGTGACTAAAATCAAATACAGTGTAAGACCATGTTGAAAAAGGACCTCATGCTGCCCAAGAGGCCTGGGGTAGTCTTGTCCTTGAGAGGAATATTTCTCAGACTCTAAAGTCAGAAGACCACCCAGTCTTTTCCTTGCTGGGTGGGGAAAACAAACAAATTACCTTCTTTGATGGTTGGGAAAAGAAAGTGATTGATAATTACTGCCTGCAGCATTTTACCCCTAACTGTGGTATTCAGCCTGTGTTTTCTGGCTGAGTTTTAGGCACTTCCTTTAGAAGACTGTGCATAAGAGCGGACTAAAAGCATTACATTAATATTACTCATGGACTGCAAACTCATCCTTCACTTACTTCTTCACCCTCTTCCAAGGGCACTCCTGCGTTACTCTCTTGTTGTGAGAGAGGATTTATAGGAGCTTATAAGACTGAAATGGAGGCATGTAAGTAATATTGTATCTTGTCTCAAAGAGATCTTGTACTTCTTTCCTTCTAGCACTTTGCCCAGAATTTCCTCCAGCTGGTGAAAGGATTTAAATATCATTCCAGCTGTGCTCTTGAAGTATTACCTTTTAATCACAGTTCTAGAGCAAAAAAGCAAAAGAGGGGTGAAAACGGGAATTTATTACTGGACCTTATTATATTAATTAGGAAATATTACAGCAATAGTATGAAAATCATAAATAAAATTGCACAAATTACAGAGTTACATTTTGCAAATGAGTCGTGGAATTCAGAGTATTGGAGTATATACATATGCAGTAAACGCTGTCTGTGTTGCCAATTAATATTTAATAGCCTTTTCTTCTGGACTGAGGAAAATCTGTCATTGTCACTACTTACTGCTTGTTCCCTACCCTGCACTGTGCTGCATGTAAAGGCATATGCCATGTTATGAGACATATTTATATATCTCAGCACAGACTTGCAGTTTGTAACGGGACATACCTAATAAAATGTCACTTTATGTTGTCAGTGGAATGCTCACCTGTGAGTCATCCCATGGTTTGAAAAGTTTTTGTAAGAAATACAGAACAGTTGGAATTAAACTGTCTTGGGTTATGTATTTATTCATGAGAGAGACAGAGACTCTACCTCTGAAAAAGCTTAAACCTTGTATGACACCTTCCTATGCTGACGTTGCTTATTCTTGTCTTCACCCCAGGCAGTTCTGTATGCTTCTTGTGGCCTGATAAGACAGAGCTTTGTTACTTTTTCTCCCTTTTTATCTTCTTGCACAGGAGCAGCAGACTTCCCCTTGTAGGAGGAATAGGATATGACATGAGTCATGACACTGCATCTCACTTGGTGTTTGGACATTTTACCCTTGCAAAACCTGAATTCTTTCCCTTTGTGGGAGGAGGTTGCTGTGGCCACAGGCTCCCTGTCCTGGCTGGGCAGAGTGCCCCAGCCTCAGCCCCCTTTCCCTGGGGGCTCTGTGATGTCATGCAGCATCCAGCTGCACCAGTGTTTTCAGAGGTAAATTTAGGTCATGTACCCTTTTATTACTGTTAGTATATTTAGTTCAGAAGAATGGGCTCTGACAATCCCACTATCTGTACTGCAAGGAGAAGATGGGAATACTGGAAAGAAAGTGAAAAGAGGCAAAGACTTGTTTTCCAAGAAGAAAACGGAGACAAAAGGATAATGCAAGTCTGATGGAGCTCAACGGATGTGAGTGAGTGAGGAGCCGTCTGTGAGGTGGCTTTCTTACCTAGCACACATCCTACACTACTGCTGGGTCTGGCTGGCAAAGGGGAATAAATCTGATCCTTGGAAACTGCAGTTAAGGCAACTTTGCCATGAAGAAATAAGATGCTATTTCTTAGCACTGAGTGTAATTAAACATGAGTCAGTTAGCTGTAACATAGTCTGTGAGATGAGAACAGATATATTCCAAAGCCATTTGAGCCCAGGCAGCAAGAAAGCCTGTATTTACTGGGTGGTTGTTGCAGGGTGGAGGGTTGTGGCAGTCCTGCTGCTGCTGGATGTGGTATGCCCAAGTCAGCAGCTCCATCAGCCGTGTCTGTGGGCCTGCCTGCTGAAGCACCCTCAAATAACAGCACTGGCAGCTCTGTATTAAAGGCAGTGATTAAAATCAACTGTCATGCTTGCACCTTTCAGCAGTTAATGTGCATTGCTCAGCAGGATTCGTTCCCTTCCATGTACATTAGGATAGGTATGTTTTGAGGTGTTTTTCCTTTCAGGTTTTTTTCTCATGCATGAAAGATGGACTGTGCTGGAGACAGTGACTGGATGTGTGTATCACAGCTTTGGTTAGGATGGTTTGGAGGTTTTTAAGGTGAATGTCTCATGTGGGAAATTAAAGGCAGAGGAGAGAACTTTGCTCAGTGTTATGCTCCCTTAGTTGGGAGCTTGATGTCCTTCACTTTCTTATGCTGATCCTCTGGGTAGATCTCATTGCATGTGTGGTAGGGTTTTAAACAAATGCTAGGGCAGATGCAGCATTGGTGTCCTGAGATCAGTAATGTCTTCTTCATCTCATTTAAGCTTTTGGCCTTTGTCTGAGGATCCCACATCAAATTTAATGGCTTGTGATAGAATGGGAAATCAGACAAGATAATCAAATGGTCTCTGTTGCCCTAAAGCTATGAAATCCTAAATACTGAAGAGTGAATTAGTAAGTGTGCGTCCCAGCAGAACAGACTGGGCAGGCCTGAAAAAGAACAGCAGTACCACTACTGTCAACTCCAATTGCTTTCTTACTAATCAGCTGTCTTAATAATAGCATGAGCATGGTCTGGGGAGGTCAGAGAGGCACTTTGAAGGAGGGAGATGTACATACTGCTGGAGAGGTCATTCAACATTACAAGTTGAAAGGCCTACATCAGACCTCTGCTCTTACATCTGCCTTCAGAGGCTGGTGCCCTACAAAGGGTAGAAATAAAAGCTTTACATACCACAACCTGTGACTATCCCTGCTGGGTTAGAAATCAGATCTGCATAGAAAAAAAGCTGTAAGGATTTATTCTGCTTGTCTTTATGTCTTTTCAGACATTCAGATAGTAATTTGTTTTATAGTACGTCTTTGTAGTAGGGGACAGGGAGAAACTGTGGTAAAGATGATTTAAAATGTCCAACTCGTTAAATCATTAATGATGCTGACTTCTCACTTGCTTTTAGCTGAGTCTTAGAAAAAAATCTAGTACTTTCCAGTGACATTGTTGAGAAAAGTCAAATACATGATTGGGTACAGTCCAGAGATTAATAAACTGAATAGTGTTCCCAAAAATGTTACTTTTCAAGAAAGACTATCATCATGAATTGTGTGAATGCTGTGGGTTGGCAACACTGGCGCCATTGTGTTATATTTCTAATCATTATTTACCAACTTTTTTATTGAAACAATTTTTTGTGGCAGAATATTTATCAGAAATGCTGTTTGATAAGTAAGTTGTTATGGTAATCACAGCATAACTTGAACTATTACTTTATTTCTGAACCCAGGCTCCATAGAAATACTCTTTGTAGTTCCTGTTAATTCAAGCAGTCACCTGACAATCTTATAAACTTGATGTATACATGGTAAAAGCTGAAATAAAGGATCTCTCGTATTATTTCAAAGTATAATTGTACTTTGTGTAGAGCAGCTCTTGATACTTTTGATCACTAAAGCATGTCGCCTCATAAACGTACAACCAGATCCTGCAGACATCCATGAAATAGTCACTGTTTCAGGCAGTAAGTCTATTCTTCTGGCACTGCTAAAAAGTTGGATCAATTTGAATCGAGACTCTCAACCAGAGCTCTTTTTGAGTCAATTCATCCAAAGTGAACTTATCAAAACCAAAATGCTTTACACTGGGGAGAAATAGAATTTGAATGTAGAGCAGATGGACTTTAAAGTGACCTTCCCCCCTCCTTTCATCCACCTCCTTCAGAAACAATCCCCTACACTGTTCTTTCCCACCCACATATTGCTTTTTATTCCATTAAACTCTAGTGATTAAAATTTCTGCAATGTAAGGCATATTTTGCTTTCACAGAGTAATTTGGTACCTTACAAAAACATGATCATATTTTCTGTTTGTGAGTTTGCAGGCTGATCTCTTTCCTTACCTTCCTGTATGAAAATGCGGTGTGTGAAGGGCTGTCCAGGCTGGCGGGTGCGAGGAGGAGCTGAGGCATGTCAGGGTCTCCAGCTCAAAGCTGGCTGTGCTGGTGGCAGTGCAGTCATATTAATGTTAGTTTGGCATGGTGGGATGACAACGGGCAGGTACAAAGGCTCAAATAAGGTGTTGCATTGCGCAAGTCAGAAACATGGATCCTGTAATTATGTCCATTTAGCTCTGTTCCATCTTCCCTTGGGCGACAGAAAGGGAAGTCATGGTAAAGTGTATCTACTGTTGGCTTTGTTGGGATTGTCCCAAACTAGAGAGGGACAAAAAGTTATTGATGAAAGAAAAGTATCACCTCTTTTTTTGGTTTTTTCCTCACTTGAATCTTAGCACTTCTTTGTGATGACCACAGTTCCTTTGCTCAGTTTCATTTAGGGCATGCATAAGCGTATGCTGCTTTCAGGCCTTTTAATTTATTTTAAAAATTGGAGGGAGAGGAAGGAAATAAAAATAAAACTTGGAAAACAGAAAATCTAACCTATTTAACATGATCTAAGTCTGGGTGTGAGTGTTGTGAACTTGAACTAAATGTCTTTTGGAGTGCATGAAGGTTGCTCTGTTACTTGGAGATGAGCATCTGAGAGCTTGGCAATGCCAAGTGACAGGTGATTATAGCTGCTTCCCAGAGCTATATTTAAAACGGAATTGGAAGGATGAATATATCTTCTGCATAAATATTTCATGTTCAACTTCTTAGTCACTCTTTTGTACAGTTGTTTTAGTGATTAAGTCTGGCTCTTAGCACCACTGTTAGTCTCTGAACTTTTCTGAAGAGCTGAAACCTGGTCTGACAAGACACAATGAAATTCTGTTGTGGAGATGTGCAAACTCATACTCAATTTTCTTTTTTGCTTCAGCTGAGTGTTACCATTTCACTCCTTGGGCTAATTTTGCCTCACAAGTAGGAGACTTCGTAACTGAACTGGAATATACAGAGTATAAATATTGAAACTCTCCACAGATTTTTAAATAATCCCAGAAAGTAATAATAATAATAATCCCAGAAAGTAATAATAATCCCAGAAGTTGTTTTAGATTGTCATTGTAAATTTTAAAATCAGTTCAGATGTTTTCCTTTAATTTAAGCACTGAATATTTTAACCACTATGCTTGCATCAAAAATAGGACCCACTTCACTTCATTGAGATATTTTACTTAGCAGATGAGACCAAATGATCATAAAGCCCCCCTCCACATCTTAAAAATCTCAAATTCTTTTTACAATACCAAATCAACAGACAATTAATTTAAAAAGTAATCCTCTTTGCCCCTAGATGTATTTGCATGGATTCATATTGATAGATCTCAGAAGTTTTTTCCATTTTGCCTGTACAAGCTAGTGGCTGCTATTATATCTTCTTTGATTATATGCTATCTGAACATAGTCCTTTTCTTTTAGAAGTGAGTCTGTTTCAGTTTTAAGCATTGAGAGACCACCACCCGGCCTGGCAGTGAAGACACTGAGGATGAACAAGAATGGAGATGTGTTCAAACAAGCTACAGCCCTGAAACTGCTCTCTGCTGTCCAAGGGGGAAATCAGAGCTTTATCACGTGAACTCAATGCTCTTTTTCTGGAGTTAGTTACTTTCGCCATTTCGAATCTGACTGGTTTGTAGAGAATGGCCCCCCACGATTCCCTGGAGTACAGAGGGGAGGTTTCCTGACACACTGGAGCCATCCTCCTGCAAAGCAGCCCCAGGGCAGTCCCAAGCCATCTCTGGCAGTATAAAGGCTTGGAAAGGTGCTGCAGTGTGACCCACTTGAGTGCTCATAATTCCTCTCAGGCTTCTGCCTCATCACTCCAGGTCTAACATTTTTTTCTGGACTACAATAGGTTAAACAGTTTCAGGCTGGTTCCTGTGGAAAGCATTCATGATGTTTTTCACAGTGGCTGCATTATTTCACATGGACATTGAGACAAGCCTTTAATTATGGGACACTTTTTATGATTTAACTATTAATAATTAGATTCCCAGATTTTTAGTTCTGAATAATTGCTAGAGCCATGGAGTCATTGTTGTATAAGTTTGACTAATTAAGTGCAGCCAGTATTTGTAATTGTTCCTCTTACACATATGCTAAATACAGAAGAGTTGAAGTCGCTCTGGGACATTAATTTTAAACACAATTAAAACATCATAACCTGTTGGCAATTATTCTCTGTGCATTGTTTTGATATTGATGGATCCAGATCTGAGCACAGTAATTAAAAGGAACCACTGTTATTGTTGATCCCACAGATAAACAAACGCTGATTGCGTGCTGTGAACTGGTTAATCAAGTTTATTTAACTTGTCGTTAGTGATTCATCCCAGTGACTGTACTGGGGTGCTCTTTATTTGAGCTTAATAATATAAGGGTTCTGGCTGTCTCCAGCTGCTAAAGGAGTTTCACTAATTCTTCTAAATAGACTCCAGTAACGTCTTAAGCATTGTTAGATACACAAATTAATTCCAGCTTGAGACCAAGGAATTTTTCCTTAAAATGAGACATGCTTCGAGACCTTGCTGTTGAGACCCAACTGCTCCCTGTCCTGAGCTGCAGTAGAGGTGATTGTGTTTCCTCGGTGGTGATTATGTTTTATGTGCAGGCTCTTTTGTTTTGTTTGATTTTGATGATACCAAAGTGTGCCATGTTTGGTCTCTTCCTTTGCCAATGCTCTTTAATCCTGTTTGAGAAACTACTTCTGCAGCTGCAGAAGTTCTCATAAGGTGATACCCAGTTTTCAAGTCATGGGTCCACAAACAAAGAAACAATCTCTCTTAGACCATCTCTACATTCTGGGTGTCCACTTTGCTCAGGCCCCTTAGCAGCACTATCAATACCATTTACTGTCAGTCTCAGCAGTGGGAGCATCTTGCTGCGGCCATGAAAGCAGCAGTTCCAGACCAGTTTGGCACTGTCCCGAGGGGCACCTGGCTGCTCTCTGGGACTGGGAAGGTCAACAGAACAACTCTGTCTTGTGCTCTTGGCTGAGAAAACTAAAGGTGCTGGCTCAAAGTAGATAGTTTGATTTTAATTGTTATTATTGTTGTTGTTATTGCCATCATTATTTTAGTCTTAGACTAATTTTCTAGGTATTTTTCCCCACCATGGATGGAGGGAAAGCCTTCTAAGGAGCTAGAGTGCACTGATTCTGTTCTTATTAAGGTTCTTGGTACAAACACTATTGACCTTCACAGCTAACCCTGGTTTTGTACAAGGCTGAAAAAGTTCCTTCCTTTCAGGCATTTAACACAAGTATGTTTTGTGCTTTCTTTTGTGTTATTTTAGGATAAGGTCTTTTTAAATGCCCTTCGTTTCTGAACTCTCAGTTTCTGGGCCCTGTGTACAGGTAATGTCTTAGTACAGCTTTCATGGTGCTGCTCCAGGCAACTGCACTGGCTTTCTTTTTCCATCAGAGGTTTCTGAGTTCCTTTACACTTCTTGAAGTTGGTGGTGTTCGGTGTTCACTGTTCTTGCAAGAACCCTCTTATCCTTCCAGCTGGCTGTGAATGTAAATTGCAAGAGGCTCATCACGATTGTCCAGGCTCTGGAAACCATCGGTGTTAAAGGTACATTCCTTCATATCACACACATCGGATAAGTGGGATGGCTGGCCATCACTTCTCCTCCTAAAATAGTCCACAATCAGAATGAGCAGGAGGAACCCAGGGCCAGTAAAAACACTATTCTAAATAAAATCACACTGTTTTCTTTATAATTGCAGGGTAACTATAGGAGTATTCTGCTGGGAGCACTGTACTGCAGACCTTAAATAGCAGTGCTAATGTTTAAATTGTATTTTCATCTTTTTTATGTTTTCCATGCCAGATTTCTGGGACTTTTGCCAGGTTCCAAGACCATATAGAATTAATCGTTAAAAAGGAAAATAAATATTTCTGAAGTGCTAGAGAATATGTATGTCTAATCTAATGAACAATAGTTTTGTTCATTTATCAATTGCTCCTTGTAATTTACTCAAAAGCCTTTTTTTTTTTTTTTTT